>QLOH01001103.1:0-140513 GCA_026901365.1 Sesbania bispinosa | reverse complement strand
AGAGGGGAGAGAGAACACAAGAGAGAGATAAGAGAGAGGAGAGAGAAACATAGGAGAGAGAAACATAGGAGGAGAGAAACAAGGGAGAGGAGAGAGAGAGACAAGAGAGAAATAGAGGAGAGAAAAATAGGAGAGAGAAAGGAAAGAGAGACATATAGAGGAGAGAGAGGGAGAGAGAGAAACATGCCTACTAATAATATAATAATAAAAGGACCAAATTGCAAATTTTAAAAATAATATTTTTACCTAAAACCCTCTAGTTCATTGGTGACACCATATGCCACCTATTTTACTATTTCACCATAGAATCCACCTATAAGAACATCATTAATTATTAAATAATGATGAGTGGGAGTTGTAGAGGAATAAACTTGTAATAAATTTTCAATAGTTGAAAAAATGGATCTTTTTTAAAAAAGTTACATGAAGTAGCTTCTCATGAAAAACTAGTAGCTACCTAAAAAATTATCTTATCAAATAGTGATGAAATGGTTTCAGCTACTAATTTCAACCCACTCAAATTAAACTCAAATTTTTTTATTTGTCTATAGTATCATGGTGATAAAAATAACATGCTAATTATTTTAGAGGTGGGAATTCCCAACATGCATATGCAAGAGTAACGACTCCGGGTTCGAACCTCTAACCTAGCAGGTAAAATGTGTCTGAGGTCACAGTCCATTTTCCCTGCGACCAACCACTAATTGGTTTATTATTTTAGAATTTAATTGATATATATTGTCAGTGTATAAAATTTACATTGCCATCCAATAAAATATTATCATATTATTTAATAAAAATGACCCCTCTTATATAATTAAAATCGGTAAATGACGTGGACAACACATTATATTATTAAATGATAATGTAATTTTTTTATAATGACAATTCATTAAATTTATTATTTTAACTATTTTAAAAAAGTAAAAGTTTTGGTAAACTAGGTGTAAATATAATAATCAAAATTTGATTGGATTTAATTTATATACACATAGTAAAACAAATTCACACATACATCAAATTATGTACCGTCATATCATTTAATGAATATAACACTTCATGTGTTATTAAATTAAATAATGTACGTGGTAGTACATCATTTAATGTTTATATAAATTTTTTTATACAGAAAATGTATATATATTAAATTCGTTTTAATTTACTGTTAATATGGTGTAAATATTTTATATATTTAATTATATTAATAATAACATAAAATATTGATTTTATTAAACAATATAACAATAATGTTAAGTGTAAAATCTTTTTATATTAATAATGGATTTAATTGGTATATACTGTCAGTGTAAAATTTTTTTACACAATATTCAATGTTGTGTTGTCGCATCATTTGATGAATATGACACATCACGTGTTATTAAATTCAATAAATGATGTGGCAGTATATCATTAGATGTCTGTGTAAAATTTATTTACACCGAGGATGTACATATATTGAACTCATTAATAATACATTAAAAAAAGCTTTTTACCTATGATTTGACCTGAATAGAAGTATAGGGACCAACGCAGGAGCAGCACCTCTTACCATTTATGTGTCTTGCTCCTGAATGGAATAAATTGAAAAACTGTTGAATTCACCTCAAAATTACCCAGCATAGGAAGAACAAGCACTGTCAAGTGTGCAGTGCCACATCTAAAAGCCCTTACAGGGAACCGACGTGGTACCACACATATTCGACACGTGTAGTATTGCATGGAGAGAGGGTATCACACTCATGCTATACTACTACTATACTAGTTGCCCGCGCAGAGAGTGAGGTCTCCAGTGTCAGTGTATCGGTATTTGAAAGTTCAAAAAAAATGAACACCATTACACAATCAGACAATCTCTCTCTCTCTCATGTTTACCATACAGTTTCAGTTTAGTTAAAATCAATCAATCACCTCCCCCATTTCAAGATCTGCATTTCTCTCCACTGTGCTTGCACCTTCATTTTTTTTTTTTTCTTTCTTTCTGTTTTTCTTTTTGTAATTTCATTTTCATTTTACTGAACAATGCATCCTAGGGTTTCGTGGCCCCCTCTTCTTTGAACCTTCCCGATATTGTCCATTTCCATTTCTTCCATTTCACGCTTCTTTCACCACTCTCATTCATCATCCTCAACCACCTCTTCCTCGAGGTCACATTCTCACTCTCTCTCTTCCCCTGTTTTCCTAAGCTCCTTCTTCATCTCGAGAATTTCCGAATTTCGTGCTCAATTCAACCGATTCACAACTTCACTTCAACGACACTTCTTACTTGTCCTCTGCAGCTTTGGACCTTGCGTTTTCAAATGCAGAGACTCAAAGGTTGATCAACTCCTTGCTCTTCTCTTTTTCTTCTTCTTCTTTTTTATATACAATGCACTTTTGAACTGCTTTCTAGCTTTTGCTCTAGTGCTATAGGTATAATGCTGTTTTGTTTTCATCATGAATTTCTCTGTTATGATGTTTTCTTTCCTTCTTTTTATCTCATGCGTCAATTGAGCATGCGTTTCTTCTACTCCTACTTCATTTTTTACCATTAATTGTGACAAGTAGTGTATGTGTGTGTCACTCTCTCTTTTCGAACAATTTTTGTAAACAGTTCCTTAATTAATTCCCCACTCAAACACACTCTTGAATCCTCTATCCTAATATTGTTATACAATTCATTTTCAGGAAGCAAGCAGGTTCGTCGACATAGAAAACAGAAGAGTTTTCCTTCCGATTCTGGTTCTTGTGGTAGTGGAGTAGCAGATGAAGATGCGGTGAGTTTTTTTTTTTGCTCCCTTAATCGAATATATTGTTATATTTCATACATTGCAGTTTAGTTACATTATATACCTTACATGTGTGTGTGGTCGATTGTTGTTTAGTAAAGAAGAAAAGAAACAGAAACTGACAGTGATAAGCAAATGCACTGATTTTTGCAGAATTCACTTCAATTGGGATGGAGATCTTCGAAACAACAATTGGGAACTCCCATGAAGAAGTTATTAGCTGCAGAGATGTCCCGAGAAACTGAATCCAAAAGAAGAGCCCCTAGTGTTATTGCCAGATTAATGGGTCTTGATGGGCTTCCGTTGCAGTTGCCTAAGCAACATACAAGTTCCTCAGAAAACCATCTAAAAGGGTCAACACAAGTAGGGAAAACTCGAAGCAGTGGTACATTATATGATGGTCGATCATCTAGAAGAAGCTCAAAGGATCAGCAAGAGTTTAAGGATGTATTTGAGGTCTCTGAGATCCCAAAGGCACAGAGTAGTAGTAGGTATGCGTCGCAGGGGCCTGTGGACTTGAAGATCAGTGATGATGAAATGTCATTCATTGAACAAAAGTTCATGGATACCAAACGCCTTGCTACTTATCAGGATTTGCAGTCTTCACAGGATTCCCATGATACACTAGAGATCCTAGACTCTAACAATGATCTTCTGCAAAAGTACTTTACGCGGCCTGATTCTTTGTTTAAAAAGCATCTAGATGATCTGCAAGCTGCCCCACTCCAATCAAATTTTTGTCATGTAGAAGCTATGAAATCAGATAGGGAGAGGACAGGGTTTGAATTACAATGGATCTCATCAGAAGCATCGGGATGGTTTTTCTAACCGTTTTGATAGAAGACACGCAATGCATATTTCACCAAAATCTTCAAAGATTCAGTTTAAGGGAAGAGAGGAACCTGATGCAGCCCCAACAAGGATTGTTGTCCTAAAACCTAATATTGGAAAAGTGCAGAATGCTACCAAATTTGTTTCATCACCTTGTTCTTCACATACTTTCCTGTCTGAGTTTGGAGAGCATGCTGAATTTTCAGATATCAGATTTAGGGACAATGAACTGAATCAAAAGAAAAATTTTCCCGGTACTGCCAGTGCTAGGCATTCAAGGCAAAATTCATGGGAATCCAGAGAAATTGCAAAGGAAATTACTAGCCAAATGAAAAATAGTCTGAATAATAGTTCCATGATATTTTCATCTTCTAGATTAAGAGGATATTCTTGGGATGGTAGCTCATGTAGTTTTTCTGGGAATGAATCTCCAGAGGAATCAGAGGTAACAACTGCAATTCTGGAAAATTCGCTTGACATAAGTAATACTCTCAGGCCATCATCCCATTGCGGTGAATCATCTGTTAGTAGAGAGGCAAAGAAGAGATTATCAGAGAGGTGGAAAATGTCGCACAAGTCTCAACAAGGCCAATCCATCTGCAGGAGCAACACATTGGCTGAAATGCTTGCTATCCCTGACAAGGAAATGAAAGCAGCTAACTTTGACAGCACCTCTCGGGGAAAAGTTTTCCATGATAAAGTTGCTAGCAGTGGTAAACCTGCTGGGTTGACTGAACCAGTCGGTATCAGCAGCAGGGATGGTTGGAAGGATGGATTTATTGGAAGTTTACCAAGGTCTAAGTCTCTTCCTGCTTCATCTACTGTCTTTGGAAGTCCCAGAGCAATCTTGCGCCATGAAGCACTTCGTGATGATCGATTTATGATGCCAAAGGAAATCTTTAAATGGGAAAGGAAAAAGGTGGTGAAATGTCTTGATCAGAGACGGTGTGTGAATAACAGAAGCTTAAAATCTGGTCGCAGGAAGTCTCGATCTTCTTATTCCCCAGACATAGAAGATGATGAGTCTTCTTCACCAGACTTAAATACAATTCAAAATAAAGTGAAGATCAATCTTGAAGAGGATTCACCCAAGCAAGAAGTTCTGCCACCTGAATCTTTAACTGAGTTCCTCAGAGATACTAGTGTAGTTACTGTAGATGCTGTGGATGTGGCAAATGAAAATGCAGCTGGGTTATCAGAATCTTCTAATAAGGTGCTTCCTGGGTTATCTTCTTGTGTTTTGACGAAAGGTGACACTAATGCTGTTGACAAAGATATAATGCAGCAGGTTAAGTTGCTAGACTTTTCAATTGGTATTCTATTTCTGATGATATGCTTATTGACATATATGAACACCATAATCATATTTATTTTACTAAACAGCCCCACCCACCATAAACAGTAAAAGTATGATCTGGCTCATCTTAAGTAGATATTCATCTTGTATCACATTAAACCAAGTAACCAGTTAATTAATTTGTTACAGATTAGTAAAAGTGGACAAATCTAATTATCTGAAAACCTCATGTTTTATTTGACATATCAAACTGGGTATGTATGTAATACTTGAGATGTCTATGATTTGGTGGGAGTTAATATCTGATGGCTTTGTGCCAACTATTTTATATTAATGTATGATCCCTTACAATTAGGCTAAACCTTCACTCGGTGTATTTGTGAAAAGTTCCTTTCATATTTATGTTGTCTGCTCTGCAGTTCTCCCATCAACCATGCATTTAGAATCATAGATATTTCCTGTAGATTTATTTTTCAAACACACGGCTGATGCTCAAATGAAATGTATAAAGGTTTTTAGAATATCGATGTTTACTTAGGAATTATTAGCACAGTTTTCATCTTATTAATATTAATATTTGCACAATTGTTTAGAAGCTGTAGTAGATACATTTATAAGATTTATAGTCTTATATGAAAGTATAGTTAATTTGTCTCAACATTCTGATTTACTGGTGTAATTAGTAAACAGACTTTAAAAGACCATTAAGAATGTTTCTTCTTCTTACTTGACATGTTGAAATATTACAGGAGCTATCTGTTGGGTCTTCCAGTAGAAATCCAGTCTCACCTATACCTGGACTTGATTCTTCATGCTGTAAAGATGCAGATCAACCCAGTCCAGTCTCAGTCCTAGAACCTTCTTTTACTGATGATCTGTCATCTTGTTCTGAATGTTTTGAAAGTCTCAGTGTTGACCTACAAGGTAAATACTTCTGATATCTCTACAATGTAGTGTTTAGTCTCCATTCTCCATACTTTGTCTGGTGTTCACCCACATTTTCTATAGCAATAACAGCAATAGTTAACTATTGTGGTGCAATAGTAGATACTCTCTATCTAAAATGTACTCAATAAAATAGGATTAATACATAGCGACTTGCAGTTCCATGACAGATTAAACAATTGGCAAAAAGTTGTTTTTTGTGTTTTACCCTTGTGGTTTGAATGTGTGCTTGACAGTAGTATCTTTTTATCTGTTTTGATTTCATACATTTGAGAAAGTGGAGATCAAATGCGGTTGCATTTGCATGGTTTTAGTGAACTTATTATTTAGTATGGTGCGTTTTATAGAAATAAATAAAAATATTCTGTGGGAATGTTTTGATAGCATCACACTCTGATCTATGACTTCATGATTGCCTTTTTTCCATGTTATATGTGACGTGATTTAAAATATCTGTCATATTGGTTAGAGACGATAAATCACCAGCCCAAATGAATTTGTCCCTCACACTTGCAACTGTGCTTTGTTTTGAAGCTTTTGTCAGTTACCTTATTGAGCTTAACTGAAGGAATGATTAATGATTGATTGGATTCTCCTAAACATGTTTTTAACTGAGGCTTTTACCTTTTTCCTTGATTCCTTGGTTTCATTTACATTTCTTGCCCTTTAGGGCTTCGAATGCAACTTCAATTGCTGAAGTTGGAATCTGAAGAATACGTAGAAGGATCCATGCTAATTTCAAGTGACGAAGATTGTGGGGAAGCATCTACGGGCATTTTAGAAGACAATGGATTATGTAGAAATGAAGATAACTGGGAGTCTTCCTACATGATTGATGTCTTGTCTGAATCTGGTATTGATAGAGCTCAGCCTGAAGCATTTTTGGAAGTTTGGCATTCTCCAGAATGCCCTGTTAGTCTTTCAGTGTTTGATGAACTTGAAAAGAGGTACTCTGATTGGACTACCTGCACAAGGTCCCAAAGGAGATTGCTTTTTGACCGAATAAATTCTGGAATTGTCAATGTACGTGAGCAATTCATGAGTGCACAGCCATGGGTAAGGCCCACAGGCACAAATTTATGTTCTAAATTGACCAAAAATGTGCTCCAAGATTGTTTGTACAGGATGCTGGGGAGCCAAGGAAAAGTAAAGGATACTGCTCTGGGGAAGGTGCTGGTGAGCCAATTGCAGTGGTTGAACTTAAGAGATGACATCGATTTTATAGGTAAGGAAGTTGAGAGCTTGTTATTTGATGATCTAGTGGCAGAGATAGCCGGCACATAGCCACTTTACACCTGAACACATTTGTTCTACGAAGTTGCCTATGACATATATCAAAGTAGTAAAATGGTAATTTCATCGGAAAACGAATAAAAGGATCAGTCCATGTCGCTTCAGGCAAAACTGAGCATGTGAATCATTCAAAACAAAATAGAGAAAGCTTGCTATGGTGGCTTTCAATGTTGCATTTTAACACAGTGAAATACTGTCTACATTCAAACATTAGGGAAAGGTTACTGGCTTCGACTGTTGTCAGTTGTGAAAACCTGGTTACCCTCCTCATTTCTTTTTGGAATATTAATAGGAGCTTAATATTTTTGTGTTCATAAGTTGGTTGTAACTGTGACACAGCTTGAGCAATGTTCCAAAAGCAAATGAAATGATTCAAATCTGAATAAAAACAGTGATTTTAGTGCTGAAATTAATTTGTTTTTTTATTCCTGTGAAAATAACGTTGTGTTACTAAAAGGAGGATCTAAATTCAACAAATGATGCTTCTACTAAAAGTCTAAAACTGAATTTCGAAACTTTAAAACAAAACTTATACGTAACAAAGGTACTTGATTCTTTTCAAATTGAACATTGGCATGGTCTCGATAGTCTTTAGCTAGCAATTATTGAACTTAACAGAGAAGGGTTGTGCACCTACCTACCCTTGGCTTGCCAATATTATGCACCTACCTACTACCCTTGGCTTGCCAATATTATCAACTCTCAGATATTCACTCTTTTTTACTTCGTGGTTTGTCTGTTGAGCTTGTGCAAAGCTTCAAGGAGCTAACTTGGCTTTGTATCTCCCTGATGCTGATGGTCTCGCTGTCTTGCATCATCGTGTATTCAAGTCATTACTGGCATTGCTGCTCATAGCATCTGCTTAACTCGCTTTTTTTATTAACTATTAAGCAACCGTTTCCTACCTGAAAACATCTTTGAAGAGAGCTAACTCAACGGTCCTTATTAAGAACTGGTTGGTTATCACCTTGTGGATCTAGATGTTCAAGAGATATAAAGACTTCATTTGGTAAACTTTCTATAGTTCCATCACTAGAGAAAAGAGTTCTGTTTTTTTTTTGTCAGAGTTGAGTCTTTTTAACAACTGTAAAAGTAAAAATGAGAGCTCAACCATTGGAGATCTCTATTCTTGCCTGTGTGCCCTTTCCTTGTATTGTAGCCTATCAAGGATTTTTTTTTTTCATTACCAAAGAAAAAAGGATTTTTTTTCAAAAAGGTATTTCTCTTTTTTTTTGTTTTTAACTTTTTATGTTTGTAATTAGGACGAATCTAGGGTGGACCAAATAAAAATTGGTCAACCTAATCCAATTTATATTTTATTGGTTATAAAAAAATAATTTCTTTTATTAAATAATTTTTATATGACTATCTGAGTTTAATTTAACGGAAAGTATCGATTTACAATACAACATATGCTAGTTTTTGTGAGTATATATCAATTTAAAGTTAAAGGGAGAAAATTTTATGTTACACAATATTATCAATTTGAGTTTTTATTCTTTTCAACAAACATTTTATAAAAGTAATTGGAAACAAGTTTAATATTAACTTTAATAAAAAAAAGCGTTAAATTTGATGATTGAAAGTTGAAATTATTATATTTTCACATTCTGGACCACGTGAAGCATGGTCCACCATGGACAAACCCAACATATAAATTTAAGCAATTTTTCATATTTGTAATAAAATAGGGTTTACAATTTGTTAGTTGGTGAATATTTATGGTATATATGTTTGTGTGTGTATGTTTGTGTATAATTGTGGCAATGAAGTTATGAAATCTTTTTTTTTTCCAAGACCACATGTATCTTCTACAAGAGGAAATCTTGTACGAGTCGTGTAGGATCTCTATGGGTTCTCCCTCCTAGGGATGTCAACAGGGCGGGGCGGGTAGTACACTACCCGCATCCATACCCGTTAAAATTAACTAGTACCCATGCGGGTAGCGGGTATCGATGGGTACCCATTAATATTTTAAAATTCAAAAATTATAAAAAGAAAATGAGAAAATGTCATATAATATATCATAATATCATATAATATTATTACGTGTTAATATACTAAATATATTACTATAAAATAGTAAAAATAATTTTTATATCATAATAAATAATAAAAAATTCTAATATGCTACCCACTGCGGGGTGAGTAGTATAATATCCGTCCCCACTCATTTAGTAAATATGCTACCCACCACGGTATATCCACGGGTGTGGTTTTCTTTTTATCATTCCTAGTTCCTACTCCCTCCGAGTACTTATCATTTAGTTAGTCATGAATCGATTAATAAAAAGAATAATTCAACATAAGCACGCTAGATTGGGCCTTGGTCCGCTCATGCCCGTAGGAATTGTTATGTGGATTAAAAGGCTTTGGCCCCTAAAGCCCATTCAATTATGATACCGTTGCTTAGAGCCTATGGACATTCTAGAAAACTTAAAAAAAAAAAATCTCTTGGCTTAGAGCTATAAATAAGAACGATTGCAACGTCTTGTTCAGTACGCTCACGGCTCACCACCGTCACTGATTAGGGTTTCAAGCTCGATCTATCGAGAAACACCATCCCTGTCTCATTCTTATAACTCTTTATTTTCTTTTCGTTTTTCCTTTTTTTTAAGCGAAAGTGTGTGCTTCTTGTTGCCCTTATGTATTCCCTACTTTGATTTGGCAAATGATGAAGATAATCTTATCCTACACACCGAATTTACTGTGTAGACTACAACTCCGCTTATTATCTGACGCCCTATTCTTTTCTAAATTACACCATATTTCACCGATTCTTAGATTGAACTATTTGCTCTTTTTCTTTTCTTTTTTGCTTTGACAATAATTACATTTAATTTCATGAGATTTTCTTCTGATTTGAGGCAAATAATTCTGTCCTTTTGTTCTAAATTTTGAGGTGTTTGTATTCTGCTATGATGAATTGCTTAATACGTCTGCAAATACGAGATATCTCGATGAGTGAGTTTGTATGCTCTCACTGAGCAGAATGCACATCTCTTATTTCGATCTCCTTTTTTTCCAAGAATAAATTTGTTTCCCACAGATATTCTATTTTCAATTAACGCTAATTTGCTTTAGTTTGTTTTTATTGAACAGCTCTGAGCTCATTTTGAGTTCATAATTTTTTAGTAAACTAGAAAATTGGTACCTTTAGTCCCTAAGAAATAGAAAACTCCAATATAGTCCTGACTTTTGGTTTTTTCTTTTACTATAGTCTAACTGTGTGTTTCCCGTTAATTTTTGTTATCTCTCACTGTTTGTCATTATAGTGTCCACTATGACACAAAAATGATGTAATTTTGTCAAATTTATAACTTTCCAACTGTTGTGTACTTTCCTATTTTCACTTTTTCTCTCTTCTCCTCCTTTCTCCTTTTTCATTGGAAGGTCTTAACTCCAATGACGTTATTTTTATGCCTCGATAGCAAATAGTGTGATACAGTGTTACGAAACATGACACGTCATAATAAAAAAAATTAACGGGAAACACACCGTTGGACTATAGTGAAAGAAAAATCAAGAAGTCAGAGACTATATTAGGATTTTTTATTTCTTAGGGACTAAACTGCATGATCCTAAAAAAAGTCAGGGACTTATTTGCTAGTTTACTCCATAATTTTTGCTCCCTTTATTTAGCTTTTAACTCTAGTTATATGTGCTTTGAAATTGGTAATTTTGAGTAACTTGCCTTGCAGTGCCTGCGACTTGTACTTTATATTTTCACTTTCATAGTTTCTTTGTTATTATAATTTTAAGGATTATGTGTTCTGATAGGATTATGTGTTGATTGTTATTTTGTTTTCTGGTATGTTTTTAAGGATTATGGCTACTTTATACAAGTAGCAGATTCACGGTTTGGGTAGAATAGAACACGTCCCAGATCCCTCTTTTTACCTAAGAAACTGACAGTACTCTGCATTCTCAAGGGTGATGTTTCTGTTACATATATTTTTATAATAAAATTAACTAATTATGATTGGAATTTTATACATAATCACTAGTTCATGTGGATTCTCGGGAGTTCAGATCTTATCTTTACCTCTCGCTTGTGTTTCTGTTCTCTTAGGCTTGACTTGGCTGGGAGTTTTGTTCCCAGTCCCAGGTAGTTCTTGTAGCCTGCTTTCGGCCTCCATTTATTAAATTTAAGTTTGCCGAAAGAATATATTGTTGAAATATGTTACTATTGAATACATTATTAATATGATTATAAGTTTAAAATATAATAATATATTCCCAAAAAGAAATATAATAATATATTGTCGTAATTTTTTTAATTTAAAAATTTAAAGTAAAATTTAAATTGAGAATAATTTACCTTGTATGGATAGATGTTAAAATTTTAATGAGGGGTAGCATTGAAAAAAATTTCCCATCAAAATGTTGATTTTCATAATAGAAACGGGATTGCCTTTGAAAAAAAATACCACTTCATTGAAGTTAAAATAAAGAACTAAAAGAATAAACTAAAAATGAGAAAGCATTATATATGTATTTAGGGAATCATTTTAATATAAAATAATAGATAAACAGAATTATTAAGAGATATAATAAGTAAAAATATTAATGAATAAAATAGGGAAATAAATGATATATTAAAAGAAAAATATATTAAACTTAATGTAAATCAACACAATTAATGTATTTTTTATGATGTGTTCTTAGGTAACAAAACAGATAAACAAAAATGAATAATGAGATGATATTATTTTAATATAATAATAATAATAAATAAATAAATAAATAAAATTAAAGTTTGATAAGAAGGGATGATGGTGAACATCTAAATTGAATAATTTTTCATTTTTTAGGGACAGAAAATGTAATTTCATTTTTTCAAGGACTAATATGATCGACACCAAATATTTCGTGGAACAAAATGAGAGTTTACTCATAAATAAATTTTACCCTAGAATAAACAATTTATATCAATTTTGTTATATCATAGAGGCTGAACTTTTTTTTTTCTCTTATTTATTTATATAGTAATTACTCCCTCATGTCCTATTTATAAGAACCTTTTTTAAGATGAGCTTCGGTCCTTTTTATAAGAACTTTTTCAGATTGTCCCATGCATTAATTATTATTTGATAAAAATACCTCATTAGTGGAGGTAGGTGAGTAATTAATTAGTAGAGCTCTATGACACAATTGAGTAGTTAAATAAAAGGTAGATTCTATGGTACATTTTATAAAATATAGGTATTGATACATTTAGTAGGTGTCATCAATGTATTGATACACGTGGGTTAATTGTTACCACATTAGCTTTAAAAAATATTCATATTTTGACCCACGATTCTTTTATCATATTAAAAAAGCAACATTTAAATTTTCTTTCTTATTTGTTCATCCTTTTCTTAATGATCATAATTCTTGAACTTGGTTTTCAAATTTCCTAAGACTTGGACTTTGTGAATGGTGAAGTGGTTGCTTCAGTTTTTTTTTATTTGTTTATGAAACATTTGCTCAACATTAGCGGTCTCCGAACTGGATTGAATAACCATAGAAAGTTGATTTTCAGAAAGAAAAAAATCACGATGAAACGTACGTAGGACCTCTTCCACGGCGTTGGCCCTGCGCATGACCATGTCTGTTTCAGAAGCTAGTCGGTATTTGGAAGGAAAGAATGAAAGCTATTGTAACTTCTGAAAGGGAGTAAAAAGGATTTGGGAAGTAAACAATTTGTGATTGGAAAATAACAATTCAAACAGGAATGAGAAACGAGTTAAAAAGAAAAATATTGCCAGCATTGCATTTGACTGTGACATTCGCCCTCTAAGCCATAAACAAGAAAAAAAAGGTTCAACAATAAAGTCGTAACGAATCGTTAAAATACAGGAAATGTAATCGTTAAACAAGAGAAAATTAATCGATTCATACAAGATAAAAAATTATCTTGATGGGAGAAAAAAATGCAGAGCAAGTTAATAACTTTTTGTTTAGGAATCATTAACCCAGAAAATAGAACAATATTATGATGACTTCCGGTTTCGAAAACAAAATATTATGTTTTCAAATGAGAGGAAAATGAACAGTCACATTATTTACACGTTTTTTTTTGTTAGTTACAAAAACGCAACGGATAGAGCAAGTTAGCAATTACAAAAACTTAACAAGGTTCAACTTACATAGTAAGTGCAGTACACATGACTCATAACTGTATTGATACCCATAATTTATTGACGGTATCAGAGTTGTCACCTAAATAGAAAGAGAAAGATAAAGGGTCTCGATAAAGACAATGATAGTTTAGTAAATATGATACGCATTCATGATAAATTTATTGTAATTAACTAAATTAACCAACTTCCTTAATCCGTGTGAAGTAGTTAAAAGGTTTTTATAAATAGGACCGGAGGGAGTATTACTTAACTTTCTTATCGGAAACATGTCCTCTTCTTTCTAGGGTATAAGTTTCCATATAGTCGCAAAAGAACTAGTTTGACCAACCTGATCCACAAAAACATGTAAAAACATAGGGTTGGAGCATTTTTTGGAAGTTTGAATAATTTTTGATTTTTTAACCCATCCCGATCAATGAAGCTCGCTGCTCACAAAATCTGCAAAAAAAATATCGGATTACTCACAAAAAGGCACTTAAAATATAGAATTTAGACCTTTATTTTCTTGAATAATTCTCAGGTTATTTAGTCCGACCTGCAAAATTCCGCTGCTTGCTTCAGGCCTATTCTATTATTAAAAAAGCGTGGCTTTTTCCCTTACGTTAGGCAACAATTTTTAACTTTCTATTGCCAAAAGTAAAAAACCGTGGCCTATTAAAATAGGCAACGATCGCAAAATCCCGCCTGTAAAACTATTACTAAATTGTGGCCTAAAGTTTAGGTCACGGTTTTAGCACCTTTGGCCACACTTTTCTATTGTTGTAAAAAAAAGTTGTAGTGTCTTTAGCCATGGTCTCTCAACACTCTTCTTTCCCAACCCTCTACTATTGATTTTATCTTTTCCTTTTCTTGTCCAACCATTTATCCTTTCATATTCTATCTTATCTTGAAAACCAAACGAGCTCTAAGATTACATGTTTATTATCTTTCCTTTCATCCCTCCCTCTTTTTTCTCTTAGATTTTGAAATGTATAAAAAAATACCGATAAAATTTATTTTAAAATTGGCCAATCTGAATAATTTTGAATGTATTTCACACTCAAAACAATATGAAAATAAGCATACATAAACTTGATTAGACCAAGTAATTATTGCATAATTTCCATAAATTTAAATGTATTTTATATCATAATTAAAGAAGTGGCCGATTAAAATGTTTTTGGCTAAAGTATGTTTTTCGTCCATGTATTTTCGGTCAACTTTAGTTTTCATCCCTAACTTTTAAAACCTTTGTTTTTTATCTCTATAATTTTAAAATATCTTAAATATAGTCCCTAACATTAATTAATTTCGTTAAGTTAAGTTGCTACTGAATTCAAATTGCTTAATAAATGAACTCAACATCCATATTGGTTAAATAAGACTCAACACTAATTAAAGGCTAATGTGGAAATCCATTTACAGGTTAATAATTTAACAAATCTAATTAATATTAGGGACTACGACTACGGTGTTTTAAAAGTATGGGGATATTAAACAAAGGTTTTAAAAGTCAGAGACAAATACCAAAGTTGACCAAAACTAACAGGAAGAAAAACATATTTTACCCAAAGTTTTTTTATTATCACAAAATTATTAACAAATCGTTAGCATGATTCTAAAAAATATGATATATTTAAATAAGAAAAAATTATTTAAATAGAACTCTTTATTTTCATCATACTAAAATTACCTATCAAATTTATCGATGAATACTTGAGTTTTGAAAAATTCACATTCAAACAATGCATACTTGAGTTTTGAAAAATTGATATCAAATCACTTTTAATAATTTTGTATTTTAAATCTGTGTATAATTTATTTTCAATTGTTTATTTTAAAATTATAATTTTATCTAATTACAAACTAAGCAGAGCAGGTACTAAATTTTTAAAATTTTGAATTAAAACAGAAAATAAACTAATTTTATGATAACCAAATTTAAATTTTGAAACAATAGAAACACTGAAACACGTTCACCTTATTCTCTTTAGACGATAAGAGATCTAGAGATTTTTTATAAAAAGTTCCTAGTGCGTCAGCGATGTGCTAGCATGTGCAAGGGGTCAAAATTTCTATTTGATTGGTGAACAATGTGGAGAAAATGAAAAAATATCATCTCCTTCAAGTTGAGATAACCACCCTTTTCTTTTGGGTGAAAATCACTGTTTGATTAGATATATACATATATTTAGATAGGTTAAGCAGGCAAGATGTGATTACAAAGCTCAATTCTTGGTAGAAATAATAAAGGGAAAAAGTAATAAGAACAATTAATAAAATTAAAAATGATAATAATGGAAGCTAAACTTGAAATCAGAAAAACTCAGGAGCTTCTATATATGATATCTAACGTGAGCTTTCAAAACAATTACTCCCTTCGATCCTATTTATAAGAACCTTTTTGAAGGTTGGACTTGGATACGTTTTTCCAAAAGAACTTCTGGGAGAAGAACTTTTCATAGAAGTTCTTTTCTAAAAGTTACTTCTAGATAAACTATTTTTGTTTATTTTGGTGTTTGGATAATATTTACATAAGGACTTATTCAAAAGACAAATGATGTTTGGATAAAATTGGAAAAGTGTTTTTCAATGATAAAATTACTAAAAAGGATATGTTTTCAATATTATTTTATATAAATATTAACTAAAACAATATTTTTTAATATTTTTTAATAAATTGTTATTTGAAATTATTTTCTTTATATTTTTTCTTGATAAATTAATTTAATTTAACCATATTAACTAAAGACATTCTTTTTTAATGATAAATTATTTTAATTTAACTATCTTATACATAATAATAACTATAAAATGTTATAAATCTTGTAATAGTATCATTTATATAATTAATATTAACTATAATTTGTTGTAAAATTCATCCAAATTATGAACATATAACCATGTAAATTGTAATAATATATCAAATAGAAAACAAATCTCCAATAAAGTATACAATGAATTTTTTTTCCAAAAAAATAGTGAAATTACACTTAAAAAAATTGAAATTTAGTGGCAATAAAAAATACATTTTTCTGGCGGTTCAAGCCCCCACTAAGAGTTTACATTCCTATACATTAGCCAGTTGATTTTGTAGCTAATCTGTAGTGAATCCATAGCTAAATCATTATGTTTGTAAATCATATTTAACCGCTTCCTCCAATGCTCCAACCTAAATATCATATACAAAAATATAAAAGGATTGATAAATTATTCAAAAATTAAATAATAAACAGCTTTTTCTATAAAATAAAATAAACATTGCCAAACTAGCTGAAAGCAAAACACACTCATGTCCACAGCTCAAATATTAATATAGCAAGCCAATTTAAAGGGAGAGGGTTAAGGTGCTGGTATAAAGCTACTTAAACCACCAGGAGTTGAGTTTAGCATTCATGACAGGAGGTTTCAAGATTATGTGACTGAGTTAATTTCTTTAAAAATCAAACACCAACCCCCCCAAACCAAACATTTTTTCATTTGAAATGCAGAACAACATGACATAAAGCAATGCCACATGGGCTCAAAAGTGGCACATTCTTAATAAGACAATGAGTTTTTGGGCAGTGCTTCAAAGTTAACATGCAATTTTCAGAGATGATCTTCAATTTCCATTTAGTAAGCTCCAAATATTGATAAATTTGTACTAGAATAGGAAATTAGGAATGTCATATTCTCATACTTTAGAATCAAGATTAATACTGAGGGTAAAATACCATGCATCATATTTGAGTAAATTCCCGCATAAAATGGGAAGGATGCTCCCAAGTACCCATAAAGGCATTAGTAGTTTCGTAAATAAGCATTTGCTAGATTGCTACCAATCATGCATATAAATTGAAGTTTTTCAAAAAGTAATGGAGGTGTCAAAGCAATTGATTAGACTTCAAAGTTCCCATAAATATCATAGAAAAGACCTTTGTGATCTTGGCATGCAACACAAATATGACACAACCTGTATATGGGGATATGACAAATTCTAAAAATTAAAGGAGATGACACAATTGTAATACAACATATAAAATTAGTATAAAACTCAAATCTTAAATAAAAATTGAGAATCAATATTTAAATATTAGCAGGGTATTCATGTTGATGTCTTGATCAATTCTCTACATCTGATGAGTTATAGAGAAGTAACACCAATGATAACTCAGCTTTTGTTTTCTCTCTCCTTGTAACACCAATGTAGCACATATTATGAAGAAAATTGAAAGAATAAATTCAGTACTTATATGAGCTTCTTGCACAAATTTTAGTATTTTAACATGCTGGAACTAGGTACATTTCTGAGTTCTCTCACCTAAAAAATCACATCTCAAATCACAGCCAGAAGCTCACATAATGGCCGGAGCATATGATTTACTAAAATATATAAATCACCCAAACTTCAGACTTTTTCATAAATATGTCATTCTGTGAAGATTTTAGTATACATTACTATATATTTAGATCCTTAACCATGATTAATGATTCAAAAGTGTCCAATTTAGATCCTTAACCATGATTAATGATCCAAACTACACTTATGTTTGACTATTATGATGTGTTATGTGGGATACTGGGATTCAGATATGATGTTAATAAGATTAGCTAGCTTCCTGGTAACACTTCATTCTACCAGGAATAGATACCACCCTGCATTGGTGAGGATATAGCCATAGGAGGACCATTTTGTTCTCATTACGGATTTACAACAAAATAAAGCAAATTCCTGATTTTTTTTTACTCAAGACTGAAGCAACGACTGTCATATACCCATGTGAATGCAGACTGTTGCAAGGGGACACTGTATAAAGACCATGCTATAGGATATTTTGAAGGAAAACCATGCTATAAGTCCTTTTGGGCTGTATCCAACACAGCAGACCTCAACACTAGAGCCTTACCCAACACTGCCCCTAACAAACCAAATAGCAAACACCACCAAAGCAAAGCTCACTGCAGAAATTTAACACTAACTGGAAATTTAACACAATTGTATCCACAGTAAATAAACAATAGTAGCAGAACAGAAATATTGACAGATAAACAGCAACACCCAAAGGCCAAATGGAAGCAAATAGAATGAGAGCAGAATCGAACCAAAGAACCAGTAAAACTAGAAAGAAGCATGACCAAACAGGCAGATCAAAGCTATAACAGAATATAACCACCAAAAGCAGGGCCGAAATGAAATCAGAACTAGAACCAGTGAAACACAATAGTTCAAAACCGAAAAATAAGCAATCGAGATTCCCCATCTAAGAATCAATCACAAATCCGAAAGAATCCAGAACAAAAAGGACCTTTTAATCGACTCAAAATGTAAAGAAAACAAAAGACAGAGATCGAATCGAAGATTGTACCTCAGAGAAGAACGATGTTCGGAAACCTACGGTGGTTATCGGTGACGGAGATCGTGAATCGCGACGAGGTTTTGTGTAGAACCGCAATGAGACTTTGGAGAATGTTCCTCTGCTAGGGTTTTCGTTATTTTGCAAATGGGATATCACGTGTAATTTTCAAATTCTGAGAGGGGCATTCTTGTCCAAAAAAATTTAAGGTCTACTTCCCGAAAAGTAAAAATTCGAAAAGCAATTTGAATTAGGGGTGTTCAAATCCAATCCAATCCAATTGGAACCGCAACAACCGATCCAAAAAACCGCAAACCGAACAAACCGCAAACCGAAAAAACCGCAAACCGCAAACCGCAAAAAACCGAATTTTTTTATTGGATTGGATTGGATTTCGGATCTGCCTATGAGAACCAATCCAATCCAAACCGATCCAAACTTTTCTAAACATTTTAATATATTATCATTATTGATATTATTTTTCTGTGATAATATAAAAAAATTATTATTATGCAACTATATTTAACGAATAACGTTCAATCATGGAATTGAAAACCATCAAGTAATTTGTATGTTATAGGATAAGATAAGATAATTGCATGTTTTTATCATATTGGGTTTACCATAATTGAATATTGTTATATGGACAATGGAATTGGAATCCACCCTCATATCTAACTAAGTATTTAAAGTTACATACAACTTATTTATTCAAGAAACATTAACAATTTGGTAAAGCATAACTTTTCGGCTTTAAATTGGTAAATGATTAACGATTTTGGATACTAGTAATGATGTCAGAATTTTACTTTCATAACTTAATTTTTTAGTTTATTTGAAAAACCGAAGTCCAATCCAATCCAAACCGATTAAAATTGGATTGGATTGGATTGGATTTGGAAAAAAATCAAAATCGATTGGATGACTAAATGATAAAACCGAAATTATTGGATTGGACTGTTTTTCCCTCAAAACCGATCCAATCCAATCCGCGAACACCCCTAATTTGAATTGGCTTCTTCAAAAAGAACTTTTAAAAACTTTTTTAGAAGTTAAAGAAAAAAAAAACTTGTATCCAAACAGTAACAAAAAATGAAAAAAGGCCTTTTCCAGTAGAAAAGTAAGCTAGAAGTACTTCTAGCCTGTATCCAAACGGGCCCTTAGTCCTTTTTATAAGAACTTTTTCAGATTGTCTCATGCATTAATTATTATTTGACAAAAAATACCCCATTAGTGGAGGTAGGTGAGTAATTAATTAATAGAGAGGGTATGATACAATTGAGTAGTTGAATAGAAAGAGAAAAATAATGAGTCTCAATAAATTCAAGGATAGTTTAGTAAATATGATACACATTCATAACAAATTTATTGCAATCAACTAAATTAACTAACTTTCTTAATCTGTGTGAAGTAGTTAAAATGTTCTTATAAATAGGACCGGAGGGAGTATTAACCAACGATATATATCTAACATATCTAACATGAGTTATGAAAGAAAATAAATTCCTATCCTTCAAGCAACATCATTAGATATTGCCAATAACACCACTAATTAATTAATTAATTGTCACTACTTATGAATAATAAGTAAGAATTCAAAAAAAAAAATAGTAAGACGTAGACGTGGTTTCCCCGAGAACGAATTAGTGTGCGTTTGAATTAGCGTTTGCAAACTTGAGTTTGAATAAACGTGGATTTAGTGAACGTGATTTATGATAAACTTGAGCATGAGTAAACGTGATTTCATGTTTGAATATTTAGCTACAAACGTGAGTTTTAGAAAGTGAATATTAAGGAAACTCAAGTTTCACGCGTAGAAGCTACACAAACCTGTGTTTTGCAAACTAAAGTTTCCGAAACCAAACATGCGTTTAATGTGGGAAGCCAAACAAAGATGCATATTTTGCAAACTCACACCGTCCAAAACGTGAGTTTAACATTGTAAAACGCCAATCCAAACGTGCTCTTAATTTCTAGAACTAATTCTTCTTAATAGAAAGTACCGCTTTTGGGAATTGGTTCTGGCTCTGGCTTAAGTTCAGACTTAGATTCAGACTCTGGCTCGGATTCAGATTCGGGCTCGAATTCAGACTCGAGCTCGGGATCGGATTCAGACTCTGGCTCGGGCTCTGCCTCTGGCATTTCATAATGGGAAACGATTCATAGTGTGTATGTATTGAATAGTGATACGGCGTGGTGACGGTGGAGCTGGAGGCGGCGGCCGTGGTGAGGGTAGTGAGAGTGTGAGGTCCAGCCATGCATTATCATTTTCTTGGTTTTCTTGAGAGGTACGGTTAAGGTCCATGGCTGAGAGAAACAATTGAGAGAAACAAAGACAGGAGAAGTTTTCAGACTTCATAAATTTCAGCCACTATGAAGGTATATATATAGCTTTTTTGATGATAGACTGATGCATTTAAATTTTAAACAGACTATTTCAAACTAATGATATCTTATCTCAATTTCGTAGATAATAACTTAAAATGAAAATTTTATCTCTTTGGAACGAGCTAAACAATTCAAATCCAGATAATGCTCTCATCTCTTTCTTTTTTTTCAAGCGCGGTCTGTTAAGGCGGAGGGGTGACGGCAAAGAAGCTGGAATGCAACGGCAGCGCCTGTATGGCGGTCATGGATAGTGTTGGAGTCGCAGTGGTGACCGGAAAGGGAGGGAGGACGCGTGGAGGTTGCGCATGTCAGAACCGCGGCCGGCAGTGGTTCAACGGAGTATATAGCGCCACCCGGGGAGACGCTCAGCCGGGCGTTTACAGCGGTGGACTCAGACGTGAAACAGGGGAATTAAAAACAATTAAGAGAAATAGAAGGAATCGAAAACAGGGGAGAAAATAAAAAGCTTTTCACAAACCCTATAATAATAATCTAATCCATTAAAGCAGAATTTTAAATTTTGAACTGATGATAAGTTATCTCAATCTGTGGATATCAGTCCGAAAGAAAAATATCATTTCTTCGTGCTAAACAAATCAAATCCTAACCATTTTGTTTATTTTTATATTTTTATGTTATATGTTTATAAAATATATTAGTGGAAACCTTTCCAAGTAATTTAGGCTCGTTCGGGTGGTTACAAGTTTTCAATTTTTGATTGTTAAAAGTATTAAATCAAGTTTTTACAACTCAAATTTAATAATTGAAAATTTGTTTTTGTGGTTTTAAAAAAATTGAAAACCACGAAAAGTTGTTATCAGTTTTTTTTGAGTTGTAAATACTTAATTTAATACTTTTAAAAACCAAAAATTGAAAACTCACAACCACCCCGAATGGCTCTTCAATAAAAGGTTAACCATTAAAAACACAAAAAAAATTCATTTAATATATAATGAAATGTCGTGTGTGTTTAGATTGACGTTGAAATTGGTAAAATTTAAATTTGAATTTTTAAAAACAATTATTTTTAAAGTTGGAAATTTACCACTTTCCACACTTTTATTTTTAACTATTTAAGATATTTTAGTAATTACATTAGAGGTTTTTCTCTACCAATGCCCTTAACATGATTATTGTAGAAAACAATTTAATAACCTTTTTAAATTATTTAGTCTTTGAAAAATTTGACAAAAAAAATTTGATGTTATAAATATTTAAATGATTTGGTGTTCAAATGTTTTTGCTATAAATAATCAACAATAAATCTAACATTAGCTACCACCGAAAGTCTAGCATTAGCTTATGATTATTAAGTTAACAGAATTGAGATTCAACCAGTGTTATAAAACTCAGACCGGAGATTGACTCGGTCAGGGTACTGAGTCATTGGATCATTGGTTCAACCAATGAGTCACGGGTTCAACCGGTTAAACCAGTATATATTAAAATTTATATTTTTATATTAAAAATATTTAATATTTATGAAAAAAATAAATATAAAAATTTAAAAGTATAAATCACAATTTTTATAATTAAATTAGTAATAACAATAATTATAATTAAACTAATAATAACAATAATTCATGATTTGTTAATAAATAAGTATAATATTAAATTTAATGAAAGATATTAAATAATAGATTAGTATATTAAAAAATAATATGTATTTATATTTGATATTATAAATTTATAATTCAAATATATATTTTATGTTATTTAATATTTAAACTTGTTGAAATAAATATTTTATTGTGGCAAGTATTGGAATGTAAAAGTGAAACATTCAGTCATTCAGTAGTATTATATATTAAAACACACATATAATGATAAAAGAGGCTTTGGCGCAGTAGTGAATGCGCTTACCTCATGGCCAACAAGATCCGCATTCGATTCCAACATGCAACTCTTTTAAATTTTCACGCGCACCAACAGCTGACCAAGACCGGTTCTGGGCCGTTGACCTGCACGTCTGCAGTTGGCCCGCGACCGGTTCTGGGCCGATTCACCGATTCTGGGCCCAGTTTGATGATGTCACTACGGGCTAATTACACAACCGATCTGTTACAGTGACCGGATCGGCCATGGGTCCGGTTTCCGGTTGAACCGGTCTGACCGACCGGCCCGGTCCGATTTTCACAACAATTGATTCAACAACATCGCTATAGGAAATTTTATAAATAGTGTAATTATTTAATTTTTTATCTCTTGGACATAATTCAAGTGGTTAATTAGGAAGGGTGAAAATTTAAATATTTTTTTAATAATTTTTATATGAATTTAATTATTAAAGATCCATTGCTAATTTTTTTTTAAACTTCATATCCTCATTTTGTGCACGCAATTTTTACAAAACAAATGAATTAAATTATTTTAAATCTTTATTAACTTAAATCATCTACAGAACATCAGTTTCACCAAAAATTAGTCAATTTTTCAGTGTTTGAAATACTAACCTCATTTTCTACGAAATTAATTAATATTCATTAAATTTTTACTAATTTCAAGATGTTAGATAGTTCAAATCTTTCTCACCCCAAATTCATTCTAAACTTTTCCATTATTTGAATAGAAATAAATTTTTTAAAGGTTTGCATAAAGGTTACCAACTTAACAACTAAAGAGAAAAGGAAAGTGCCGATAAGATCATTGGTATGGTAGTGGTAGAAAGAGATAAAAAAAATAGTATTGACTAAAAGTGTACACATAACATATTTTAATTTTTAAACCTTCATGAATCAATTAAATTTTATACAACAAAAAATGATGTAACTTACTCACCGAAAACATGCCCTTAAAAAGTAGGGATGTAAATGAAGATGTTATTTATAAAGTATTTAAACTCGGTTTGTTAAAGTGTTTGATCATGCTCACTTGTTTAACTCATTTTTGAGGTACAAATATTACTAAAGTGGGTAAAATCTCTCCCAATATAAAATCCTTTCTAATTTTAATTTTATTTAGAGAAAGTTGATAAAGGGTAAAGTACTTTTTATATTTATGTGTGTTTTGTATAAGGGAAAGTGTTAATTTACATAAAACAGTGGATACAACAATTATACCACTGTGTTATATTAGCTCAACCAAAAAAAATAGAGAGAGATAAAAGGGTGATTTACACACACGGTCCCATGTAGGAAAAACAATATAGGCACTATTTTTTTTATAAAGTAGGAAAAGACAGAAAAAAACAAGGAAAAGAACAAAAGGAAAAACTAAGGGACAACTAAGTCAGCTTCCAACGCTTGCATGACAGCAGGAGGAGGATGCATCCATGTATGCCAATGCCAACTATATTTGTAGCTTAGAGATGCTAAGGTGTCAGCAGCCACGTTCGTTTGCCGAGGTATGTGAATCAAAGACAGATTCCAATCTCTATCAAGAAGGCTTCTAACCTGAAGAATGGTCTTAGCATGTAGGCCTGAGCAACGGTCGGTTTTGGTCGGTTTCGGGCCTAAAAAGCCCAATCCGAGCAAAACCAGCCATAATAAAATCTGGCCCAATTCCGACCAATTTGGGCTTCGGATTAGTTGGATTACGGGTTGATCGGTTGCGGATATTATTAGGTGGATAGCTGCGGGTTGGGCCTTATTGGGCCAGATAAGGTTTTAAAGGCCTAATCAATTTCTTTAGCTTTCATTTTAGCGAATTTTTTCATGTTAAAATAGGCCAGTTGAATTAGGCATTGGGCCAAAAAAAATCAGACATTGGGCCCTTTATAATTTTGAATTTATTTAGTCCAAATATCACTTCAACTAATAAATATTAAATTTTAAAACAAAAGGCCAAATAAATTAATTTTGATAATATTTGGGCTACAATCTTCCAGAAAAGGAATATCAACAAAATTGTAAAAAAAGAAAGCCAGCCACCATGAACCCATTCGTGTTTGATGCTCTAATCTTGAGACTTCTGTTTCACAGCCAAACACTAGTCCATGCAACAACCAGTAAACACCATAAGAAGTAATTCAAATCACAGAACAACCACTAAATCAACAAAGAGAAGACTAATGTTTTTTTTAAAAAGAAAGCTCAAATAGAGAATATAGGAAAAATCTCCAGCAGAATGAAACTGGAAGAATGAAAGATAACAAAATAGAACCGGGAAAATAAGAAAAAGAAACCAAATCAAATGAAGACCAAACGAAGAAGGAAGAGATAGAGGGAAACCACCGCGACTTGGATCGATCGCCACTCCGTCGCTCCGCAACCCTCTCGCCATCGTCGCTCGGCATGTCACAGACACCGCTCCGCAGTTCAACATCCCGCAGTCGCCGCTCTGCATCTCGAAGTCGTCGCTGCGTTGTTCCGCCTCTCTGCATGTCGCCATCGTGAAACAGAAGCAGTGGACAAGATAGGAGATAGGGTCAAAGGGATGGAGGCACAACTCCACAATGGTGGAAGGAGGGGGAGAAATAGAAATTTTTGGGGTGATGATGGGTAGGAGGGGAGGAGAGCATATCTAGAAGAAGGAGAAAGGAGAATGGGGGAGGTGGTGAAGTGTCTAGAGGAGAGATTGAGAGAAAGGAAGAGAAAGGGTTTCAGAGAAACGAAATGTGAGGTTTGGTCCGGCGTTAGGGTTATAGGATGGGGTCTCTTAACTTGTGTATTTATATTCTGGGGCTTGGACGCTTGGTGCTTTGCCTCAGGCTGAGGATGGGCCTGGCCCAAATACACAAAGCTGAGTTTCAAACAAAAGAAGGGTTGTCGGTAAGGTCGGATACCAAATTGTTTAAATATAGACCCATACCCGACCAGTTTAAGCCGTCTGGACCCATTATTTTCACCCGCGTGACCCGTTAACCCGTCCGGACCCACCCAAAGACTAATTTCACCCAATGGATAACATGGGTCGGTCCGGGTTTTCGGGTCTTGATTAGGCCTATTAGCATGGGGTGATAACTATGATCTATAACTCCAAGTACCACGTTTACAACATCCATAGAGTCACTTTCACACATTAACTTTTTGAAGTTTCCATTCCAGACAATATTTCTAGGCCATTCCGGAGAGCAAGAAGCTCGGCTAAGCAAGCATTTCCATTTCCCTCATTAGTTGAGAATCCAACACACCAACCTCCATCTGAATTCCTAATTAGTCCCCCAGCTATTGGCACTGTTTTATGTAAGTAAATTAGTGCTCTTTGTATAACCCATGATTGATTTGACTAGGTTGCATTATTTTTTATTTTTGTGCATGATAAAGGATATTCAATTTTCCGTAAAAAAAAGATATTCAATTATGTATAAGTTTGGAGATTTAACGATCTTCAAAGTGATGAAGCACACCTCCTTAACTCAAAGTGTGATTCCAGTCATCTTTAGAAATTATTATGAAGTTGATCTTAAGTGAGTTAACTTGAGTCAAGTGAATATATAACGCTATTTGAATAAATAAATAAATGTAAAGTGCAAGGGTAGAGTTAAAAAATTTAAATAACAAAAACTTATAATAAAAAATATGACATATTTAAATAAGAAAAAATTATTTAAATAGAACTCTTTATTTTCATCATACTAAAATTACCTATTAATTTTATATATGAATATTTTACTATTAAGTGCCTATTTGAATTCACATTCAAACAATGCATTGTTGAGTTTGAAAAATTGATATCAAATCACTTTTATTAAATTTGTATTGTAAATTTGTGTATAATTTATTTTCAATTGTTTATTTTAAAATTATAATTTTATCTAATTACAAACTAAGGAGGGATGGCAAAACGGCCCGGCTCAGCCCGGCCCGGCCCGACCCTCGATCAGCCCTTCAAAAAATGGGATGGGCTGGGTTGGCCCTAAATGAAAAATGGACGAAAAATGTCAGCCCAGCCCATATTTGAGGGGGCTGACAGGGCCAAAGGGCCAGCCCTTATAACGAACTAACGAAGTGAATTTTTTTTTTGTCGAATTGGGATGGGATAAACGGGGTGGCCCACGAAAAAAATTATAAAAAATAGAATAAAATAGTAAACGTGACAAAAAACATAGTAAATTGAAGCTGCTAGTCCATCCATCAATAAATATTAAGAACATAAATAACACCATTCATCCATAACCAGTTTAGAAAATTAACAAAACACAATTCAAAGTTAATTTAACAAACACCAATAAAACTTCTAGTCCACAAACACAAAGTACAAAAAGCCAAAGAAAATATAAAGTTGTTATGGAGGAGGTTGATGTGCTCAGAAACTACTTGATGAAGGAGGGATACGGATATATATATATATATATACAGAATCTCAGGTAAGTGGTAGCAGTATATATAGAAACCATAATCCCTTTTTTTTTAAAAAAAAAAAAAATCAGCCCGAATACTCCTCCAGCCCGTTTTTTAAAGGGCCAAATTCTCAAAATTTCTATTTGATTGGTGAACAATGTGGAGAAAATGAAAAAAAAATGTTCATTTGATTCACTCCTTCAAGTTGAGATAACCACCGTTTTTCTTTTGGTTGAAAATCACTGTTTGATTAGATATATATATTTAGATAGGCTAAGCATGAAGGCGCAAGATGTGATTACAAGCTCAATTCATGGTAGAAATAATAAAGGGAAAAAATAATAAGAACAATAACATTAATGGAAGCTAAACTTGAAACCAGAAAACTCAGGAGCTGCTAATTATTAACCAATGATATATATCTAACATGATTTATGAAAGAAAATAAATTCCTATATCCTTGAAGCAACATCATTAGATATTGCAAATAACACCCTAATTAATTAATTAATTGTCACTAGTTATGAATAATAAGTAACGATTCAACAAAAAAAGAAAAATAGTAAGTAACAATCTACACATAGCTAGAAAGACACATGGAAAGGTCCACTTGGGTCCAATTGTTCACATAAGGCCAAATAAGTGAGATAAAGTAGTCGATTTTTTGCTCCTGTCTTGTGATTCAATGTGTGTTTGCAGAAATACTTCAACTGCGAAATGGTGCAACATCCAAGCATTTGTCCCAACAATAAGAAGAGCCAATTGATGGTTCTCTTTTTGGTAATAACAGGCTTCATACTCTTTTTTTTGCCACAACCCTCACAGGTAGGGAGCACAGGCTTCGTCCAAGGCTCCGGTGCTCGCTGGTGCATTGTCTCCATGTTTTCCACAATGAATCGAGCAACTTCATAGAACTTGTCTTTCAAATCGAATTCGACTTCACGTTGAGCCCCGCAATGTTTGCATTGGAGTGTTCCGTTGATTGTTGTAATGTCTTGTGATAACAAGTAGTCGAGGCTAGGAACCGTGGCCCGTACTGTTGTGGCCCATGGGTATGGTGGGTCTATGATATAGCTCTTCCCTTCTTTCAAGATCGGAACCGGTTGCTTACGTTGACGTGGTTTCCCAGAGAAAGAATTAGCTTCTAGAACTAGTTCATCTTCAGAGGAAGTACCGCTTTTGGGCATTGGTTCTGGCTCTGACTCAGGTTCAGGCTCTGACTCAGATTCAGGTTCAGGTTCAGGCTCGGACTCTGGTTCGGACTCTGGCTCTGGCTCTACCTCTGACATTTCATAATGAGGAGGCAGACGCGCAGGGTGTGATGGGAAAAGATTCAAAGTGCGTATGTCTTGAATAGTGATACGGCGTGGTGACGGTGGAGCTGAAGGCGGCGGCCGTGATGACGGTGGAGCGAGCGTGAGGTCCAGCCATGCATTATTATTTTCTTGGCTTTCTTGAGAGGTGCGGTTAAGGTCCATGGCTGAGAGAAATAATTGAGAGAAAGAGAAGACAGGGACTTAATAAATTTCAACCACTATGAAGGTATATATAAAGCTTTTTGAGGATAGACTAACTCTAATGCATTTGAGTTTTAAACAAACTTTTGAATTTCAAACTAATGATATCTTATCTCAATTTCGTAGATAAAAAATTAAGATGAAGATTTTATCTCTCTGTATCGAGCTAAACAATTCAAATCCAGATAATGCTTTCATTTTTTTTTCAAGCATGGTCTGTTAAGGCGGAGGAGTGACGGCAACATAAGCTGGAATGCAACGGCAGCGCCGGTATGGCGGTCATGGATGTAAGCGGTTGAGATATTTATCTTCATGTAACAACTAATTCTTGTTATTCTTTTAAATTCAAATTTATGTTGTAGTTGATACTTCTTGTAACAATCAATTCTTGTTATTCTTTTAAATTCAAAATTATTTTGTAGTTTATTCCTTTTGAAATTTGTACCTATGTATATTTGTACTCCTCATCATAAATAAAGTTAAGTCCTTTTTTCATCATATTTATTTTTCTATATGGTATCAAAAAGTCTTTCGGCTTCACTAGCATATCGATCCTTATGGCCTCTTCAACCTCTGATCCAAAGATCTCATCGAGTTCAACACCACTGTCAATCTACCCATCAAACTAAATAGCACAAACTATCCAGCCTGGTACAGACAATTTCGATCACTCTTTGTGGCCCGTAATCTTGAAGGCTACGTAACTGGTGACAATCTACGCGTGCAGTGACGTCAATTAATGAAGGGGAAGCTCCTGATTGGTCAAGCTTCACTCAAATGACGTCAATTAATGAAAAGGGCGCCTCTGATTGGATTAAACACTCACCCGTGACATCACAACCTGATCCCTTGAAGGTTTTCCAATTGACAAAGGTCACAAACACCCTGATACACAGAGATAGTAGTATAGGATTGAGAAAGGTGACAGATTTCTCCGTAGTTTGTAATGGCTACCATGAGTAGCTAAGCTCTCTAGTAGGATTTGATGTAGTAGATTCAATCCCCTTGTGTATAAGAATTCTCTTTTCTATTTTATTTATGATTCTATGCTTGTAATTTATCGGTATCTTTATGCTGTGTGTAATGCATCAACTCCGCGCGTGCGCCGGGATGGTAGGCTAGTGCTCTGTATACAAAAAGTGAAACTCCGGCTAGTATAAGAGGTAGGTGAGCATGGAGCTGTTCATGAATCAATGATGTGTTGTTGTGTTTCTCTATGTTATGCCTATTTTCTCAGCAGTGTTTACCGTTTCTTTATGTCTATGCTCAATCTTATGTTGATATTTCATACTATAGAGATTGTTTTTTATACATTTCAAATATGTGAGCCAGAGCATGCTATAAAGATCATAGTTAGTAAAAGATGATGGTTCACGACCAAACCATTTACTCTAAATTCAAAGGTTGGGTGCTAAATCAACCATACTTCCAATTCCACTCGACCCACTAGATTTAAGCCATTTGTCAGTGATCTCCCCTAGGATTTCTACTTCACCAGAAAGCTTCCAAGTTCTCTATCCCTATTATAATCAACAGCCTATTAAGAATACTAATGCAGACAATAGACTTAAATATGATAGATTCAAATGTTGTGGATATTTCGCAGGTATATCATATTCAAATATGATAGACTCAAAGATGAAACATGGAGAGGCCTTGGAGTACCTTCTTCTTTTTTTCTAAATGAACTAGGAACTTTTTTAAAATATATCTAAATTTGTTACCTTATAAAGAGAATAAGTGACATTGTTTGAGTGTTTCTATTGATTCAAAATTTGAATTTGATTATGATAAAATTAATTTATTTTCCATTTAAATTAAAAAAATTAGTCTCTACTTAATTTACAATTAAATAAAAAATGAGTCTTGAAAAAATGGAGTTACTTAAGAGATAAATATCATAAATAAAATTACAATTATAATATAATATATAAATGATTATATATGTCTATAATAATTATACATATATATAATAAATGAGCTATTTATAAGTTATTAATATAAAATTTGAGTTTGACTCGTTTAAATAATAAACCTAACTTTAAGTTTGAGTATGTTTATTTGGAGTTAAATAAATAAGCTTAATAAAATGTAATATTTAACAAGTCTTGGCTAAAAAAAATCATGAATAACTCACTCATTTAAATTTGGGCTTTTCAAAGGCATGTTTCAGATGAGTGAACAAGTCACATTAATTGTGTTTGAAAAGAATAAATGAATAGAGTATGAGTTATTTGAAGAAGAGTTATAGAGTTATACCCAGTGTTTTTTAAACCGGACCGGTAATTGAACCGGTTAAGGTACTGGTTCACAGTTCAGCGGTTGAACCGTGGTTGAATTGTAGTTGAATCGATAATAATTATATATATATTTTTAATATTATATAATATTTTTTAAGTAATAAAAAATAAGATAAAATCCTAAGAAATCAAGATATATAAGATTATAAATTAATATAAAAGACTTTATTATATGTATCATATCATAAAAAACATTCATAATAATTGACTAAATAAAAATATTTATGTGTAATCCTTAAAAAAATATTATTTTCATCTTAAAAATATTTTAGATTAAATAAAAAATAAAAAAATAAAAAATTGAAATTTTTTAAATTGACCAGTTCAACCGGTTTTCTGGCACCGGTTCTTTACCAGTTCTTGACCGGTTCTCACAAGTTCTAAAACCATCTGGTTTTCAGGTTATATGGACTGGACACCGGGCCGGTTCCCAGTCGGACCAGTTGAAATCGGTCCGGGCCGATTTTGATAACTATGATTATAGCTATTCATTAAAAAAACGAGTCTTGAAAAAATGGAGTTTGGTGAGAAATAAATATCATAAATAAAACAATTGTCATAGTATAATACATAAATCTATCATATATGTTTATGATAATTACACACTTATATATAAGAAATGAGCTATTCATGAGTCACTAAAGTAAAAATTGAGTTTGACTCATTTAAATAATAAAGTCTAACTTTAAACTTGATTTTATTGTTTGTTTAGAGTTAAATAAACAAGTTTAATCAAATATAGTATTTAACAAGTCGAACTTGAATAATTCATGAATAACTCGCTCATTTACACCTGTGCTTTTCACATGTATGTTATAGATGAGTTAGCAAGTCACTATTTGTTGTGTAAAGTGTACATTAATTGTGTTTGATATTTTGTATCTATTTTAAAAGTTTTTTAAAGGGTCAAGTGTCAGGTAAGGGGAAAAATGAGCAAGTTTAATCAAATATAGTATTTAACAAGTCGAGTTTGAATAATTCATGAATAACTCACTCATTTATACATGTACTTTTCACATGTATATTATAGATGAGTTGGCTAGTCACTATTTATAATTTGTTGTGTAAACATTAATTGTGTTTGATATTTTGTATGTATTTTAAAAGTTTTTTAAAGGGGCAAGTGTCACTTAAGGGGAAAAATGAGCAAGTTGTGGGATAAGGTTTTGACTTGGTGTAACCTAACGATTAAGCCTTCATTTTAGTATCGAAAAATTTGGAGTCGGTCATATTGGTTTATAAAAGAAGAAGGAAATTTACATTTTTTTTTCCAGAAAGATGAAAAACCGTTCACTTTATTCTTTAAAGATGAAAAGTTCTTCACTTTAATGTTTGAAAGATATTTTTAAATGTTGAATTTTTCAAGAACTAATGTGACTAACTCTAAATATTTCATGAACTAAATTGAGGTTTTACTCTTTTATGATTACATCTTATCTCTATTCTACAATCTTTCGTTTTTCCTTAATCTAGACTAACTCCACTAATTCATCACATTTTCACCCGCATTTCTTTTCTTCATTTTCCATCCCTTCTTATCTCTTGTTAAAATAATTTAATATTTTCGTATAAAACGAGAGAACTTGAAAAAAAATTGGGGAGCCAAAATAACAATTTAATGCATTAATTAAATATTTAATATTATATTACGAATTTCATGGTTATGTATTGTTGATGTTAAATTTTACAATATCATTTGATGATGTTTGTCTTCCTCTTTTCATTCCAAAAATTTTAAATGTGTCTAAATTTATACCATCTTTATTAAAATATCCTCATTTACTAAAATACCCGATACATGTGTCATGTTTTCTCGTTTGTGTCTTTTTTTTTTTCATTTTTGCTTCTGTAAACTGGTTTTTATGAAGCATAGGTACCCTCCACGGGGTCTGTCTTGCTTCTGTCATGAACATCGACATTATGGTGGGACCAACTCTCCCAACAAGGTTTTTTTTATACTTTATATATGTTTAAAGTCATTGGGTTGTGGGATCTCAAATATCAATATATTTTAAAACGTTAAATATGTTTTTAGTCCCTGGAATATAGTTGAGATTTGATTTTAGTCTCTATAATTCAAAACTAGAGATTTGGTGCCTCAAAAAATGAAAATACTCATTTTTAATCCTTATCATCAATATATAAAATATGTAGTTAATCCGTAGTAAAATCTATACTAAAATTGTGCAATGAGCACTAAATAAGTGTGTTTTCAATTTTTGGAAGACCAAAACACCAGTTTAAAACTATAGGGATGAAAACCAAATTTTGATTATATTTTAGGTGCTAAAAACATATTTAATTCTTTTTTTAAATTTATAATTATACTAATGATGTGTTGATTACTAGTTTTTATAACATGATAACAATATGCTCTTCACATTCTATTTATTGATATATATGATTATATTATAAGTTAATTTTTTTGGTTGAACGTTTATTTTATTATAAAAATTTAGTAATATAGGTAAAAACAAACTTCATTCACAACATATTACGTAGCACTGTTTGGTGTAGCTCAATCATAACTCTATATCAATTGCACAACAACGTTTAATTTTTATTGTTTGTCCACAAAATTGTGAAATTGGCTGAAGATTATTCTTGTTTATAATTTCTTTGTCCTTTCCGGCTTTTAGGTAAGGATAGGGTCTTATGCAAATTTACATACAGTAAATTTTCTCCAGATAAATATTAGACAAAAATAAGCTTCCTTCAAAATAAACTCTAATATCTCTTCGAAGCCAGCCACTGCTAGCTGCACTTGCTAAATTTTGCATTTACAATAATTAAATTACTTCCTAATTCAGACTCAGAGCATACATCAATACCAATAATCTACTTTCCTCTTCAGTTAGATCAAATTTGTTTTCTTTGTTTCTGCGATACCAGATCCAACTGATGGCCAGAATTGTGCAGTTTTCACCTTTGAAATGCTTGCCAATACACTCAATGGAGTCACATCTCCAACTACTGTAACCTTCTTTGCTGCAAAGTCTATGTTAAAGGATGTAACTCCTGCCCATATAAAATTAACAACATAACAATATAAGGAATGGCTTGAATATTAAATGGAAACAGAACAAAACAATAAAAAGGATAAAAAAACACTTTTCTCACTTCTACAAATCAAGTCCTTTTATGCTAAATATTAAGTAGAAGAATTTATTTACATGAGATGAGGTAACTTGCATACCTTGCATTCTAGAGAGATGTTTCCTCACTTTCCCTTCACAACCTTTGCAGTGCAGAGAAACCCTCAATACCACAACCTGCAAGAAAATTCATATAAATCACACCCAACAGAATTGAAGTCCATAATATGCAAACATATTACTGAAGATTGATGCTATGCATTCTTTCACTGCATATCCTTGTATTACTTAATTATAAATGAAAAAGTTGATTATATACAATTTTTTTTTTTTTTCACCATAGGTATCTCCTCTAATAGGGGTAATCCTATTTGGGGATTAGTCACTGTTAACTCTTCACCCCTCCCTAAGAGTGTGTTTAGTGGGGATCCAACCGGTGATTATATACATGTTATATAGTCAATTTTAGGAGTGGTTGAGAGTCCATGACAAGAAACAAATACACATAATTATTATTGGAGAATCCTAAATAAGTGCCATGACATGAGAGCCAGAGAGAGTGAGATAACTAACCTGGTCTGAGGAACCAGACTTTGGAAGAGAGGAGCTAGAGGGTTTAGATGAATGGTTGGTTTCATCTTCATGAATGACTTGACCTTTTTTGTTATCAACCTTGGTTAAAGCCAAAACAGGGTCATAATCTGATACACCGTCCAAGGAAGTGGTGTCACTAAGCAAATATCTTGATGAACCAGGAGGAGTGATTAAACCAGAAGGTGGTCTAACCCAACTCCTCTTCAGAATACTATCAATTGGTTTAGAAGAGTAATTGTTGGTAATTTGTTCAGTCTGCTTTTCTGCTGTACTTTTCTTCTTCTGATCATGACCCTTTGTTGCAATTTTCTTTTTCTTTTCACTTGGCTTTGAAGTTGTGTTTTTCTTGGTCTTTTGGAGAACATGGAAAGGTTTGGGGTCAGTGGGTAGCTGAGAAGAAGAACAACTTGGGGCAGTGAGATCTCTGGAGGGGGTTCTTCTTGGATCTGTGATGATGGGGTTGTGGCGGTCAATGGCTCTGCCACCTAATTGAGTGGTAATGGAAGAAGAGGAGGAAGAGGAAGAGGCTTGATCCATGCTAAAACATATGGCTGTTGAGGCCTGTGATGCACAAAAGATATCTATGCCTTTCATTTTTTGGATGAGAGTGGTTTAGAGAATCAGTAGTGAAAGGAGAGATAAAGAAGGAAGTTGAACTTGAACTAGAAGGAAGGTTGGTACTGGCTGCTTTTAAACTTCAATTCCTTTGGGATTGAGGGGTAAGGGGTTGAGAAAGAGATAGGATTGAAATTGGAAAATTCAGAATTCAATCAATTTCTTTGTATACCATAATTTATATGGTAATTGAAGAAGTAATTAAAGTGGGAAGGAAATGTTTAAACTTTCCCAACACTAGCATGAGTTTGGATCTTTGTTATAATAGCATACCACCTAAGCCAATTGTTGGTACACTTGGATTGCCGTGGGGACCTCAACCATAAATGACACATATCTGTAAAACATGATCTACGTATAAGAGTGGAAGTTATATACATAAAAAGGGCAGATCTATACATGGTTACCAACATGTATTGTTGTCTATAACAACATTTAAGAAAAAGATTGTATTTCAATAAACTTTTACACATACACACAAATCCATTATTCACATTTTAGTTAAGTAGAATATATTTTTCCTTTAATGCATTTTTTTATGAACTAGTACAATCCGAATGATGTTTTAATATTATAATTAATTGTGAAAAATATTAATAACCAATAAGCATGTGAATTAACTAGTAAGTGTCCATTTTATTTATAGTTGAGTATAATTGATTCTATAATCAATAGTTGAAAATGAATGATGCATGTTTTATAAACACGTTACACGGAAATGATTGAAAATCAACTCTATGAAATTGATTCTACACTGTGACTAACTACAATCACTAAGGCTTAATCCAAGCAAGGAATTTTTGTAATTGTCATCCCTACTTAGCACATAATTGTCAACTGTTTTAGGCTTTAGCATGGTAAGAGCAATGTTGCACGTGCATTAGAATCAAACATTGAAAAAAATTAGTGTGTGTTTGATTTAGTGTAAAATAATGATTTAAACGTAGATCCGAGCCAATATCATTCTCTTTAGCGTTGACCTGGATTCACGTTTAAAACGTGATTTTACAATAATCCAGGCACACACTTAATCAATACAAAATTTGATGAGTTTGTAAAAGAAAGAATGTCCTGAATGGTTATGTCCTTAGTAATGTTTTGCCATTCAATTAAAAGGGCTGAGGTGAAGCATGGAAGTGCATCAATTTCATGATAGGACAGAGTAAAACAGAGTGACCTTAATGAGATGCAACCAACGTTACTATTGCTTTAAAGAATGAAAATGATGTACAATAAGTACACTGAATTTGCCTTTATTCCTTGCTTGTTTCCATTACCATGTGAAAGAAAAAAAATAACTCTGGAAAACTCTTCTAGGTGACAGACAGGGTTACTGTATAGTGCTCCTGCTCATTTTCTGAGCAGAATGTAAACTCTGGAAACAAAATGAAAATAAGATTTCATTTTGATAATCAAAATTAAAAGTATTTTTATAATTAAAGTTAAAAAATAAAATTAGAAATATAAACCAAAAAGCCCTAATTTTGTCTAATATTGAGATATATGTACTTTGGTTGAATAGCTTTGGGTATCACTTTTTTTACTCTATGGGTTTCATGTTAAATTCAACGACATAATACTTTCTATCTTTTTGCACGGGTGTCTAAATGTTTGTAATTATGATTGCTCCCAGAATAACATATGATAATCATTTCATAGATTAATCATTTTATGCTGAGTGCAACATATGCATAAGGGTGCAGACATGTTTTGGAATGACGTGAAGTTCCAGCGACATGAATTTCCATTTGAATCGCAGGCTTGAAGTGAAAGGATAATAAAAAAATTGGTGGCACAAATAACTATAGCACTGTGAATTTTTGTATGCTCTTTTCCCTGCTACCTTGTTGGGCATGCCCTACAGGCTCAGTAATCAGTGCATACACCAAACACTTGACAGCAAACTGTCCTGAAATCCTTTTTATGAACATTGAAAACTTGGTCAGGTTAAACAGAACAACCCCAGAGTGCTTGCAGCACTTTCATGTGCTAAGTTCATTCAGATGTTAATTTTGTAATTTATAAAGACAAAGATATTAATGGTGTATAAATGAATGCAAAAGCACATGTATCATTCACGGAAGATAATCATATTCTACTGATCAAACTAAAACTTCTCCTTACCAGCTGATTTACGTGCTTAGTGGTGATTAAGGCAGTTAATTTAACCATATGGTGTAACAAACCAAATTCTGTTTTTTCACAAACCAGTAATCATCAAAATTGAATAAACATTTGATACTGGTGGCACATGAATTGAGCAACTTGAACACAATAAAGGCCTTCTAGAGGAGAATAAAAACGCAACATTATTTAGATTCTAATGGAACAAATTCGGCCAGTTAGTAAACCATTTGGAATTTTGCTTTCCTGTGGATGGATAAGACGCAAAGCCACTTTCTTTCTTTCTCCCTTCCCTCAACTCAGAAAAACAAAAATAAAAGTTTCCTCCACAACTTTGTAGAATCAGATGCTTCTATGGCTTTCTTCCTCCTCTTTTCCTCCATACTTTGCCTGGTTGTCCCAATTTTAAACGATTGCAAAATTTCTACACCGACCTTTCAAAATTCTCACTTTCTTTTTCCCTTTATTCCAGTTTTCCTTCAATTTCACTCCTAAGAGCTTTTAGAGATAGATAGACCAAAGCTTTTACTTTCCGGTTAGGAGATCCTAAACTAAGAGGAAGGACAGCACAAGTTAGTGAAGCAAAACTGTTATATGGTAGATCGAATTCAGGAAAAGCAATTTCATACACAAATCCTTTTTAATGAGGAATGAATACTCGAGAAAATTTTCTTAAGATATTGATCAAAGCTTATAAAGACATAACAAAATCACTTAATTGTAATTATTTATTTTCACAAATACGTTGTTATTGGTCCATAATAAAAAGAGTTTCTAAATTAGCTTTTTCTAAAGTTCACCAATTTTGTTACACCATACATAATTATATTTTAGCCGTGAGATGTTAAAATATAATTGTGTGTAGTGTAACAATTTTAAATTGGTATATACTCTAGACTTAGCCTCCAAAATCCCCTATTTTTCTTGGGTAACGGAATGCCCAAATAATAAACCGATTATGTTATATTTGAATGTTTTATATAATATTTTAATTTAATACAATAATATGTATGATTATATTTATGTTAAATGTTTTTTATTTATAAATCAGAGTAGTAACTTTAAAGAAAGTAAAGAATTTCTCTTGGGGTGAGGAATATCATGCGGATTGTAGGAGTATTTTGTGAATATAAGTAAAATATAAATTTAAAAGATATTTAAGAAAATATTGATTTAAAGGTGGGATTTGGATTAGGTGATTTTGTGGCGGGAAAGTCACCGTGATATTGGGTTAATCTGGACTATCGATTTTAAATTCATTAATCAAGATTTTATCATGTGTTAAAAATATTTTTTCTATTATGATTTTAATGGTGAAATCTTGATCATTGAATTTAAAATTAACAGGTTTACTCAAAATTAATTACTTTTCCATACCCGAAAATCATTGGATCCCTGCCCTTTAAGGATGACATTATATTCGGATTTTATGGATATGTATTAACAAAGAGTTGTTCACAAATCACAATGGATAAGTTTTTAAACATCAATTGAGTTTAGTTAGGTTCAAGTCAAATAAATTATAGATATGGATGTGCATTTGGCAAGGTGTTTGAGTTGTATCAAAATCATGTTATAAACGTGAACTGGGGCCAACATTACGTCAAGATCTATATTTGTAATGGATTTTTTATGGAAACCAAATACATACAAAATAATATACGTACCTGGGAAGGAATCTCATGATATCCCAGTGTAGGGATGAACCTCATGCCCTTGAATGCTGGCTGGTCAGATGCAACAGGTTGTGACGTGTGAGGGACGTCTAGAGAAAAAGGTTGCACGTACGGTGGAGGGGCTGAAGTAGAAGGCTGCTCCGTCAGCTGATGAGGGGGGTTAAGGTTGGTCTTTTCCCGACGTGCACGAGTTGCCTGTGCAACAATCTCGCCCAGAGGGATGAACCTCCCTCTAATTGGTGGAACCTTCTGTCCACCACGACCCTGCATACGAGGCATAATTACCTAATTTAAATAAGTTTAAATTAAATATTAAAAAACATATATATAACTATATATATGTATACAACTAAATAAATTAAATGACTATATAACTAACTATATAAATTAAATAATTATAAAAATATATAACTAAAATTAAATAATTAAATAAATTATTAAATAACTATATAACTATAATTAAATAAATTAAATAACTATATAATTATATAACTATATAATTACTAACTATATAACTAAATGAATTAACTAACTATATAACTAACTATATAAATTAAATAATTATATAAAAAATATAACTAAAATTAAATAAACTATTAAATAATTATATAACTATAATTAAAACTAATTCTAATTATTTATATACCTAATTAAAACTAAACCCTAAACTCTTAATATAATAAACTGTAAAACTTACCTGGTGGCCGGAAAATGGAGCTGGACGGCGGAGGAGGAGGCTTGAACGGTGGAAGTTCCTCGTTAAATGGTGGAATGAGAACGGAGGCACAACTGAGGGAGAGGGAGAGGTTAGAGGCTCAATCGAGGAGGAGGAAGAGGGAGGGAGACGGTGAGGGAGAAGAAAGTGAGGAGGAAGAAGAAGGGAGGGGGAAAGAGTTTTGTGCGCGTAAGTTTTAAATGTAACGACGGTCAGGCCGTTGCAACGTTTAAAAATAACGAAGTGACGGCTAGGTCGTCGCCTATGTGATGCAGAGGCACCAATTTTAATTTTTTAATGAATAACATAGCGACGGTCAACGCCGTCACTGTGTTAAATTAGCGCAATTTTTAAATTTTCAGGAAAATAAAAATGAACTTTCATTGTAGCGACGGTCTTGCCATCGCTACAATGTAAAACCTAGCGTGGTTGGGCTGTCGCAACGTATTAATGACACAGTTGTGTTGAACTTCACATTTAATGATACGTCGTTGCTGCCAATGACGGGTGATGGTTGTCACTACAGTTTTGCGTCTAAAAACATGTTTTCTTGCAGTGTTATACACTATTAATAATTAATTAATTAATCAAATCATAGCTGCTTGCTATGGAAAAAAGTCATTTTGCTTCTGGGCAAGTTGCTAACTGACAATTAATTCTTTCCATAAAGGTGTGGACAAAGCTTGGAGCAATAAAAAAAATGAAGTGAATTAAGCTATTCGACTTTATCAGAAGGAAGAAAAACAAAACAGAAGCTCTCACTAATGATGATGGGCAATTGTACGTTCGCAAAAGCTCAAGAGCTAAAATGTTGGTGGCGAATTTCTTCTAGGACCTTTACATTACATAAGGATCAATGAAAAAGTGACCTTTAATTAAGAGGATATGTTTTTCCGAAGTTGCATTAGGATGTGCTTGAGTTGAACCAAGCATACCCTTAAATAGGTCCCCTAGAAGATATAGTTTTGTTCCTAGTTAAAGCTCAGATAATATCACCATAGCATAATGGGTGTTTCACATGATAAGGAATTTTTGTGATAGGGAAGGCGTGATAGATATTAAGGTATATTTAGAGACAAGTTATAATGAACTCCATTGGCAGTTCTTGAAGAATATTTTTACTAACTTTGGGTTTAATATATAACCTTTTTCGTAATATTATTAGACATTGTATCTATATGCAAATATTGTCCTAAATGGCGTGAAGACAAAATTTCACACCTACTCACAGTTTACATATAAACTCAACCCACTTTTCATATTTGTTTGTATTATGTGTTAACTAAGCCACCATATTCACTTAGACGTGGAGATGAAATCTTGAAAGCATATTAATTAAGTTGAGTTAAGAGGGATCAAGCGTCTCTGTTAGTTATGACAGTTATGACTTAGGAATGAGTTTGTTAATTCTGTTAGGTTGTTATTTCAGTTAGGTTAGTTAGTCGTTGCTCTCTAAGTTGCCTATATATAGTATCTTGCTGTATAGGAAAAGGTAGCGTGTGTTAGTGAGCGAGAACGATTACGGGAGAACCTGTCTGAAGTAAACAGGGTGTAACCTTGTCTGAAGCAGCTTGTCTGAAGCTGGTTGTCTGAAATAGAGAAACGTTTTTCTCTAGCATATTTTCTTCTCTCTTTTCGTGTTCTTTGATTCTTTTTCTTTTAAGCTTTCGATTTCTTGTTCTTACCCAACAAGTGGCGCCGTCTGTGAGAAGAAAGTAAAAAGGAAAGATAATCAAGAATGGCAACGAAGTTTGATATTGAGAAGTTCTCTGGAGCAAATGACTTTGGCTGTGGAAAATCAAGATGGAGGCTATCTTGATACAGCAAGGATGCGAGGAAGCGTTGAAGGGGGAGGTGAACATGTCATCATCTTTAACGCAGGCAGAGAAAAAGAATATGGTAGACAAGGCAAGGAATGCAATCGTTCTGTGTCTTGGTGATAAGGCACTCAGAGAGGTGGCGAAGGAGAAAACAGCTGCAGGTATGTGGACAAAGCTGGAATCTTTATACATGACAAAGTCTTTGGCTCATAGACTCTGTCTGAAGCAACAACTTTACTCGTTCAAGATGGTGGAGTCAAGAACGATTGAAGAGCAGTTGGCAGTTTTCAGCAAGATTGTTGATGATCTTGAAAACATTTGTGTGAAGCTTGAAGATGAGGACAAGGTCGTTATTCTTCTTAATTCTTTACCTAAGACCTTTGAGCATTTCAGAGATGCTTTACTGTACGGGAAAGATCAGATGATCACTCTAGAGGAGGTTGTGACCTCAGTTCGAACCAAAGAGTTGCAGAAACTTCAAGATTCGAAAGTTGTAGAGGAGATTCCCTCTGGTCTAGTTACAGTGAAGGGCAAGGGAAAGAAGTCAGAGAACAAAGGGAAGAAGGCAAAGTCTGAAGGCAAGAAGCAGATCAAATGTTTCAAGTGTCAGAAGTTGGGTCATATCAAGAAGCATTGTCCTGAGAAAGATGCACAGGAGCATAGGAGACAGGAAACTGCAGGTGTTGCAGAGGCTTCTGAAGGATATGAATCTGCAGGTGTTTTGGTAGCTTCGTCTGAAGACTCTCTGAAGAGTTGGGTCATGGATTCAGGGTGTACCTATCACATGTGTCCTGTGAAAGATTACTTTGAGACCTTAGAACTGAAGGAGTATGGATCTGTACTTCTTGGGAACAACAAAGCTTGCAAGGTGCAGGGCATTGGGGTAATCAAACTGAGGATGTTTGATAACAGAGAGATGTTGCTGCAGGATGTGAGGTATGTTCCAGAGCTCAAAAGGAACCTTATGTCCATTAGCATGTTTGATGTTATGGGGTATTCTACTAAGGTGGAGGGTGGAATGATGAAGGTGTCCAATGGAGCATCCATAGTTGCTAAGGGGAGAAGAAGTAATGGGTTGTACATTCTGGAAGGATCAACTGTCATTGCACACGCATCAGTTGCAAGTCAGTCAATGGTTGACAAGACTAAACTATGACACCTACGTTTGGGCCATGTTAGTGAGAAAGGCTTGGTGGAGTTGGAGAAGCAACAACTGCTGATGGGTGATAAGCTTCAGAAGCTGGATTTTTGTGACCAGTGTGTTTTGGGTAAGTCTCATAGAGTGCAGTTTGGGACAGGTAAACACACTTCCAGCAGACCTTTTGAATATGCACATGCAGATCAGTGGGGTTCATCAAGGACTCAGACGCATGGTGGAGGGTCTTATTTTCTGAGCATTATCGATGACTTCTCTAGGAGGGTATGGACTTACATTCTGAGGACACAAGACTGAGACATTTCAGAAGTTCAGAGAATGGCATACTCAAATAGCTAATCAGCAGGGGACCAAGTTGAAGGTATTGAGAACAGATAATGGGCTGGAATTTGTTTCAGATGAGTTTAACAGTTTTTGCAGGAGCCAGGGAATCAAAAGGCATAAAACTGTGGCAGGGACTCCTAAACAAAATGGACTTGCTGAAAGGATGAACAGGACCATTTTGGAAAGAGTCAGATGCATGCTTTTGGGAGCAGGGATGCCTAAGATCTTCTGGGGAGAAGCTGTAAACACTGCTGTGTATCTGATTAACAGGTGCCCTTCGTCTGCTTTGGGGTACAAGACACCTATGGAAGTTTGGAGTGGAAAACCAGCTGATTACTCTAATCTGAGGGTGTTTGGGGCTTTGGCATATGCACATGTCAAGCAGGATAAGCTGGAGGCACGAGCTGAGAAATGTATCTTCCTTGGATACGCTGAAGGAGTCAAGGGATATAGGCTATGGAGGTTAGAACCTAAACCTTCAAAGCTTATTATCAGCAGGGATGTAACATTTGATGAGACGAGAATGGGAATGCTTGGTGGAGACTCTGAAAATGGGAGGGAGAAAGCTCACATTGAGATGGAGGCATCCACGAGCAAACTCAGGGAGGATCGTCTGAAGACTTCAGAAGGTGCTACTTCAGAAGGTACATCAGATGATACTTCAGCAAGTTCAGACTTCAGAAGGTCTGAAAATTTCAGAAGGTCTGAAGACTTCAGACGGTCTGAAGACTTCAGAAGGCCTGAAGACTTCAGAAGGTCAGAACGCGCTGTGGATGACTATCAGCTAGCTCATGATAGAGAAAGGAGGGTTCTAAAGCCTACCAAAAGGTTTGGACACACTGACCTTATCTGTTATGCTCTTAGTATGGCTGAAGATATACAGGGTTCAGATGAACCAAGAAACTTCAGAGAGGCACAGGAGAGTTCAGAGAGGCGGCAATGGCAACGTGCCATGGAGGAGGAACTTGATTCGCTGAAGAAGAACAACACATGGAGACTTGTAGACTTACCTGAGGCACAGAAGGTAATCAGATGCAAGTTGGTCTTTAAGAAGAAAGACGAGATTCCTGGTGTTAAGAAGGCGAGGTTCAAGGCAAGGCTTGTGGCTAAGGGATTTACACAGGTTGAGGGTGTGGATTATAATGAGATATTCTCACCAGTTGTGAAGCACTGTTCTATCAGGATCTTGATGTCAATTGTAAACCAGTTTGATTTGCACCTGGAGCAATTGGATGTCAAGACAACATTTCTGCATGGAGATCTGGATGAAACCATTTATATGGAACAACCAGAGGGGTTTGCTGAGGATCAGAGAGTGTGTCTACTTCAAAAATCATTGTATGGTCTAAAACAGAGCCCAAGGCAGTGGTATAAGAAGTTTGATGATTTTCTGATGAGAATGGACTTCAGCAGGTGTAGTTATGACAGCTGTGTCTACATTTTAAGAGAAGAACAAGACATTTTGTACCTGCTCTTGTATGTAGATGATATCCTGATGGCTAGCCGTAACAAGCACATGATCAATCAGCTCAAGACAAGGTTAAATTCAGAAATTGAGATGAAGGATCTTGGAGTGGCCAAACGCATACTTGGCGTTGATATAGTAAGAGATGAGTTAAAGGGTGTACTGCGTCTAACTCAGCAGGCCTATCTGAGGAAGGTTGTGAAGAGGTTTAGGATGCATGAATCTAAACCTGTGGGCACACCCTTAGGACACCACATGAAGCTCTCAAGGAGTCAAGCTCCTGATTCAGAAGATGAAAGGAGGAAGATGAATGATGTTCCTTATTCTAGTGGAGTTGGAAGCATCATGTATAAGATGGTTTGTACCAGACCAGACTTGGCTCATGTTGTGAGTGTTGTCAGCAGGTTCATGGGAGACCCTGGAAAAGCACATTGGGAGTCTCTGAAGTGGATCCTCAGATACCTGAATGGAACTCTGGATTCAGGATTTCTATATCAGAAGAAACGGTACCTCTCTGAAGGTGGAGCTGCAATTGAAGGGTTCGTTGATGTAGACTATGCAGGGTGTGTGAATACACGAAAATCCTTATCAGGGTATGTGTTTACTTTATTTGGAACTGCAATGAGTTGGAAGGCAAACCTTCAATCAGTGGTAGCACTGTCTACAACAGAGTCTGAGTATATTGCGTTGTCTGAAGGAGTGAAGGAAGGTCTGTGGTTGAAAGGCATGCTGAATGAGTTAGGAATCGAACAGAAGTGTGTTCAGATTCATTGTGATAGTCAGAGTGCTATTCACTTGGCCAATCATCAGATGTACCATGAAAGGACCAAGCACATTGATGTGAAGTTTGACTTTATCAAAGAAGTGGTTGAAACAGGGGCAGTAAGGATTGTGAAGATTGCTTCTGAAGATAATCTTGCTGATATGTTGACCAAAACACTACCAAGATGCAAGTTTGAGAGATGCTTAAACTTGGTGGGCGTCGTCTAAATGATGTCATTCCAAAGTCAAGGTGGAGATTGTTAGTTATGACAGTTATGACTTAGGAATGAGTTTGTTAATTCTGTTAGGTTGTTATTTCAGTTAGGTTAGTTAGTCGTTGCTCTCTAAGTTGCCTATATATAGTATCTTGCTGTATAGGAAAAGGTAGCGTGTGTTAGTGAACGAGAACGATTACGGGAGAACCTGTCTGAAGTTAACAGGGTGTAACCTTGTCTGAAGCAGCTTGTCTGAAGCTGGTTGTCTGAAATAGAGAAACGTTTTTCTCTGGCATATTTTCTTCTCTCTTTTCGTGTTCTTTGATTCTTTTTTCTTTTAAGCTTTCGATTTCTTGTTCTTACCCAACAGTCTCCCATATCCTATTAAGTTTTGAGATAACAATTTCATACAACTAAAATTATACAATAACTCATACAACATATTTTTATCTCTATATATCTCTCTCTATCACATATCACCTATCACATCTCTCACATTTCTCTTTCTTCTATCTCTTTTCTCTTTCCTTGTTGTAATGTTGTATTGTTGTAAGAATATTAATTCTCTTAAGTTCCTAGGAAGAGGGGGGCCTCGTAGTACTTTGTATGGTGGAAAAAAATTGTAAGCATAAATCTAAAGCGAGTTTAGGACTTCGACATGGTACATAAGTTCAATAAAGCCTTGACTATTAAGTTGGGATGGGGCTCATTATAAAACCTAGCGCTCTTTGGGTTTCAATCATTTGTTCCAAATATAGGTGTGGTAGTGGATTTCTTCCTTAGATAATTGGACATGCAACTGTACGTCTCTAACACTTGGTGGGATGTTAAAAAAAACTTGTGTTAGGTGTTAATAGATGGAAATATCAAGTTTTGGTAGGATGCTCTAGGCTAATCCTTAATGAGATAGTTTAATTTTTATAAATCAGTTTCAAACTAGTTCAGAATCGATTCAAACTGGTTCAAAACTGAAACAAGATTTAATTGGATCTAAACCGGTTTAAGATAGACCAACTGGATTTAAACTAGTTGCAAAACTGAAACAAGATTTAACTGGATTTAAACTAGTTCAAAACCTAAACAAGATATTTTTAAGTGGTCGATGACAGTTTAAGATGGTGTATTTTTTATTCTAATTATAAGAAATATTGACCCATTATTTTATTATTTTTAATACCCTTAATTTATTGTGAGTTATATGGTAACGAGACATTGTTTCATTTCTTGTATAAGTGAATATATTTATTATTAATTATAAATTTTTCTAAAATAAAATTTAAATTTATGACTATATATATTTTTTATTGTTTTGATGATTGTAATCATTTATTTCTTATACATACAAGTCTAGTATTTGTTTTAATGTTGAAATTTGAAGACCAGTCACTTAAATTGAATTAAAAGTTCGGATGGTTTTTTTCTTTTATCTTTTTGGACTTTTGCAACTAGTGCTTTCAGAATTACCTGCATTTTTTTTTTGGTCAAGAATTACATGCGTTGTACTAAAATTAGAGCAGCTTCCAGAAGAAAATGGGCAATTCCTTGATTCTTTTTTTTTTGGGTCAAAACAATTCCTTGAATCTAAACAGGCCCTCATGTGAAAGCCCAAATTTTCTCTATGCTCAATTGCTCACTTCTCACGCTCCCACGGTCTTGCCATCCCAATTATCACGTGGATCAGATCAAACAAAAAGAAAAACCACATGGATGAGTTTGTCTCATCATCAATTCATCATGTACTGTTTTATCAAAATTCAGAGAAAATTATGTTAAAAAACCCGACCACAGTGGGAGTCGAACCCACGACCTTTTGATCCGAAGTCAAACGCGCTAATCCACTGCGCTATGCGGTCTCAACTGTTGAATGCTGTTTAAAATATATTGAAGTATATAAAGCAACAGACCCCAGAATGCATTACTCAATACTTATATGAGTCGCAATCTTGTACCATCTCCTACGAGAGTTTTTGGTACCTTCTTGTTTATTTTTTTATTAAATGGAGACATAAAGGCCAAAGTTACATAGGAACAAGTCATGTACTTCATGTTAAATCATTTTGAAGATATAAAATAGATTTTAAATGAGAAACACGTGTATTGCAAATGAGAATGTGAAAAAATCAGAGAACACAATAAAAAATACATGATAATAGTTATAGGGGTCAGAAAGTCTTTTCAAAAATTAAAAATACAAATTCTAATAGTTAAACCATGTCTACAACTATAAAAATACTAAGACCATTTAAGAAAGTTAAGAGAAATTAATTGAATGGTAAAAAAAGGTACCAAAACTCTCTCTCACTAGAGGCTACGTTAGAATTTCCCTACTTATATTACATAACAGGTCTCGTGAGTGACTGTTACCCAGATTAATGAATCGTAACAACTACTTACTACTCAACCATCCAAAAAATCAACAAACATGCTATATCATTATTCTCCCAAAAATTTTGATTCTCTAACTTTCTTTTGACACTGTAGTACTGTACACCACCAATTCATTGCCACCTACTCCAAAGTCTGACTAAGTAATAGAGACTCGTGATAAGATGTGAAATAGATCCTCTAATTTGTGGAGATAGAAACCTACTAAGGGAGTAAGGGTGACCTTTTCTTTTAATATCTCTACTTAATTAAATTCATTTTAGGTGTGCTCAATCAATATTTGCGGCCACAAATATTGGATTGCACAATAATACTAGGTCTGAACAGGTATTTTTTTGTACTTTTTTTAGGTTTCCAAAGTTATTTTTATGGTTAGTAGAATAATTAATTTTAAGAAAATTATTTTTTGTTAACTTTTTAGATAGATAATAGGTGTAAAAAGGTGATTGCAACTATGCTTTTTAGTGAGAGGGAGAGCATTTATACCCTGTATTTTATCTGATCAATGGATGAACCGTTTTGTATAACTCAATTATCTTTTGTGTTTTCAACAATTACTGAGAGAGGACATTTATACCCTGAATTGATTGATCAATGGATGAACGGTTTTGTATAACTCAATTATCTTTTATGTTTTCAACAATTCTCTCACCCTTTTCTTATTTCATTTTGACCTCCATCCCTTTTTATTTAGATTTTTTGTCACTTTTAATTAACCTTAAAATTTTCCCTTCTCACAAATTCTTCATCCACACTTCAAGTTTGTGACAAGTCCTTTTCAAGAGTATTCGAAATAAGAGTCTAACATTTATACCCCTCCATGTGCACAAGACTCATGAAGTAATTTTGTGGGTAAGGGTGGTGTATCAAGACTTGGAGTATTGAAAGATAACTTGAGTGTAAGAGTGTAAAGCCTTAAATTGATAAGTGTATATGCTCTTTGATATGCATATGCTACTCTATTTGAGCATTGCTTCCTTCTTAGTATTGGATGGGGGTTATTTTTTCTCAATTAGAAAGTCAATGAGTTTTTAAAAGTGTGACTATTTTTTATTTTTAAAATTAAAATTTTTAAACAACTCTAGGATGTTTTGAAAAAAAATGTGAAAATTGTTTTTTTTTATGATAATAAGACCGTAAACAAATCATTTCATATGTAAAAACAATTTTAAGAAACTAAAAACAAAACAGAATCATACATACCTAGAAAAGTTGTTTGAGTGATTATTTTTTTATTGCCTTTTTGAAAACCATCAATTAAAATAAAAAAAAAACAAAAAATGCAAGGGGTGATTTGGAGTGGTCGAGAATTTTTTATTTTTGATTTTTTAAAACTTTTAATCAACTTTTTACAACTCAAACGAAAAACTAAAAATCATAAACCACTTTTTTATAGTTATCAAAACGTGCATTTAAAAACCACAAAAAAAATATTTTTTTTTGTTTTCAGTTATAAAAACTTGATTGAAATTTTTTAAAAATTAAAAACTGAAAACTCACAACTATCTCAAACGGGACCGAAATGAGTCTAAAGATGTTTTCAACTTTTTTTTAAATTTTCATTCTAAAAATATCTTTTACAATTGATGAAGCACAATATAAAATAAATTTATAAAAACAATTTTTGAAAACTAAAACAGAAATTTATTTCAAACTGGCAGTTTCCTAATTTTTTTTGTTACAAGAAGAAAAAAAAGGACAATACAATCTAACAAAAGAGACATCGGCTCTGTCAGCCACAAGCCAACGACTAAGATCATGGGGAGGATTTCTAATAATACAAAGATGATCAAGAGAAATAACACCCTATTTAGCTAATGCATCAGCACAATAATTCCCTTCCCTCAAAGTATGATGGGGTTTCCTAATTTGGTGAAGGCAAATAATCTATTTTCTGTGCTTCTGTCTTTTGTTTTCTTTTTACCTTTTAGAAAATCAACCACAATTAAATAGAATAGAATTGTATCTCTCAGTTCTCGGAGCAATGTCCCCCATGGCTCCATCTTTATGCTAAGGCCGGTGATGGTATTTGATTACCACTTTTGTGGTATACAAAATTGTAATTTTAATTTGGGTTAAATATATTTTTAGTCTCTAATGTTTTGCTCATTTTTTGTTTAAGTCCCTAATGTTTCAATTTTTTTGTCTAAGTCCTTAATGTTTTAAAAACCTTTGTTATGAGTCCCCACCGTCAAGTCCGCCTATATCATTGTTCCGTTTATAACATAATGATCCCAGGTAAGATTGTATAGAGTGTCACGTCTACAAGTAAGTAAACGGAGTCAACAATGATATAGACGGACTTGACGGTGGGGACTCCTAACAAAGGTTTTTAAAACATTAAGGACTTTAACAAAAAATGAACAAAATATTAGGGACTAAAAACCTATTTAACCCTTTTAATTTTAATGCAACTTCATGATGGTCATATTGGTCTATTTGAGTCCGGATATATAATATATAATATAAGCACTTGGTCTTTCTGTCAATAATCTTCTATTTTAAACTCACATTATCTTTCAATCTAATTTTGTAGGAGTTTATGATAGTGTTAAAATATGAAATAATTTTAAAAGTTTAAAAGTAAAATATAATAGAAATGTTATAAAATTTTAAGGATTTTATAAGTTGTGAAATTAGTGTTTAAAGAAATAAAATTTTGGGAATTTATTTTACGTAAAATTTGATATTTTTATAGGTCAATTTTGGTTTAAGAATATTTTAAATGATTTAATTAATTTAATTTGTGAAAATATTAAGAATGAAATGACACTTTGAAAGTTTTATGTATAAAATATTTTATCAATGGTTCAAAATTACTTAATCTTAAAAGCAGAGGGACTTGGTTTGTTTGAAAAAAATATTGAGGGATTAAAACTGTACATAATTGAAACTAGTGGGATTAAAATTACAATTAACCCTTCTTATTTAAAAAAATGAATGCAAATGGTGATTTTATCCCTTGATATAAGCATATCAAATTCAAATCCAAATTATTTATTTTTAATTATGTTGAAGGGTATATAAGAATTATATGATATGAAATTAATACATATTCAATAATTAATTTTTTCAAAATAAAAATTTTAAAATGTTGGTATTTTAATTTATTTTATTACCATTAAAATGATCTGTTATCAATTAAATCAATTTAAAAAATATAACTTCAACTTAATTTTTTATGTTACATGAAAATACCCGTAAATTGCATGAAATAATTGGTTGTTATTTATGTTTTAACTGAAAAACCTACAATTAATAATTTTAAAATGCATTGTTTATGTGAATTATACTATTATTTGAGAGCAAGTATCATTTTCAGCACAGTTTTCAGGGTTACTTGTAGGAAATAGCTAGGGATTAGAAAATTAAAATAAATGGAAGGTGATCTGTTTTGCTACGTACCCTTTGGTCAATGTGGCTATCAAGAAACAACATACAGAGTAATTAATATAGGTAGGATCTTCTTGAACTTATATATATTCAAGTACAGTCATGGTCATGGCTTACAGTTACAGCAACGTTCAAGGAGTTTAAGTATTCTTTTGCAAATGGGTGGATGAACCCATTGAATTTTGTTACAATATCTCTGACGACTTTTAAGCATAGACATTCTGGAATTATAATGGGAATGTGCATAGTTGTCTCACTTGTAATGGGTCTCTGCTGTTATATGGTTTTGGGGCAGGGGCGCGATAGAGGGTTAACATGAACTCTCCGTTTGGTTTATAGTTGAATAAAATTGATTTTAGAAATCAATGGTTGAAATGAGTGGTGCACGTTTTAGAAAGCATATTGAACGAAAGTGATTTAAAATCAATTCTACGAACAATGATTTTACACTGTAGCAACGGTAAAACAAACAGGCTAGAAATATCGCTCATGACTCAGATTCAATATATGAGAGTAGATATTTATTATTAAATTTATTTATTAAATAATTTCATAACATCTCATTATTTAGTAATGTATAAAAACAAAAGTACATTAACAATTTATCAAAATTAAACCCATGCATGTAAAAAAACTAAAATATATGATGTCCAGTGTCCTCAAGTCCAGTGGAAATATATATGGTAGAAGACTTTTTTAATTAATCCTAAATATATCATTTAATATACATTAAATATTTCTCCTCTTTAAATATTTCTCATCCGCGTATGAAATCACATCTTTGACAAAAATATTCATCTTCCTATATCCTTTTCCCTTTTCAATTTCCTCTAGATCTTTCGTATTCATTTCCCCTTTGTGTGAACGCATTATTCATTTTCATGTTAAGGTTTTACTTTTTTTTCTCCGTTTATTTTTCATCATTGAAAGAGAAGCTGAAATATAAGATCATGCAAGTTTGAAAATCTCAAAATCACATTCCTTGCTTTGGGTTAACCAAAAAAAGATTTTCTTTTTCAGAATAAACGATTCAAATATGTGAAATTAACAGGCAATAACCACACGGGAAACAAGCAAACTTTCTAATATAGAAACATAAGGGAAGGAGAAAAGAGAGTAATATATGCAAAACTTATTTGACAATAAAAGTAGATAGTAAATCAAATGACTGAAGCTTATCAAAAGAGAATTTGGATTATCCTCTCTAGTTATCATGTCTCTCCGGTTAATTATTTACAAAATAGATAGGAATTAGCTATGAGATCATCAGCTAATTAAATTTCATAGCTAATACGTAACTATTTTTTAGTAGTTTTGCTGAAAGAGATAAAATTGCTAGAGAAGAGAGCATCCTTTGAATCAATGGACTGGACGGGAGGCACTCAAAGTGATAAGTACAAAAAGCTTTGTGTTTGTGTATATAATTAACGGCAACACAAAATGGTAATACCGTTTTTTATTATGTTTTTTATTTATAATATAAAAATATTTATTTTATTTTCATATTGTTTTTATTTTTAAGATTAATTTTATTATTTCCTTTATAAATGATTAAAAACAGGAAATAGAATTTTTTTTAAAATATTACTTTCAATCTTTTGGAACATTTATTTCTAAAAGAAACTAGCTAGGAAAAATAAAAGCAAAATGTGGACATGCGGATTATTCAACTTCGTAGACAATTGAGCCATGACATATTCACATATACGTAATTTGCTTCGGCCTTCCGCCTCTAGAAAATAAGGTGACCTATAAATTGTTCTGATAGGAGACCGGTGTAAATTTTAAAATTTTAACACATAATGTATTAAGTCAATTTTTAGCTTAAAATATTAAGGAAATAAATTATTAGTCTTTTTATTTCTTGCAAGATTTATATTTTATTATGTTCATATTTAGTTACACTTATTAGTATTTAGGATTTTTATCTCTTATTATTATTATTATTATAATAATAATAATAATAATAATAATAATAATAATAATAATTCTTAAATATGATTTTGGTCTCTACACTTTTTCTTATTTTTATTCTTAGTCCATGTTAACTTTTTATTTTTGTTTTCATCCATACTTTTTCAAATGTGTGTTATTTTTGTCCCTGACTCTAGCTGAGCCTTATTAACCACTTACGTCACCAACGGAGTTCCATGTTAGCAAGTGCCACAGTGGACATATTCAGAATACGTGGCAAAGTGTCATTCAAGTCAACAAATCTGACGTGGCATGATCAAAATTAGTTTTCTTAATTGTTTGATAAATCCCATATTTTTCTAGACAGTCGGAGCCCTTCTATAGGAAATAATACCTAGTTATTGCATTTTGTTTATATAACGAAAATTAACATGTCCTAATCTAGCATGCCACAAACCAATAGAATCAATCAAGTAAGCAGAAGAAGCATTTCCATTCATAATTTCAGAAACATTAAGTACAAACAGTCCCTGATCACAATAGCCCTTGCCCACAAATACATTATTCTTTGTCATTATAATCTTATCAGATTCAAATGACACTTTAACCCCAAATTTCCCCAGCATTGTAACAGAGACCAAATTGGCCCTAATACTTGGGACATGAAGCACATTGTTTAAAGCCAGATTCTTCCCAGATGTGAGCTTGAGAAGAACCTTCCCTTTGCCATGGACTGCAGCAGTTCGTGAGTCTCCAAGGTATACAAGTTCCTCTCCATCCCCTACAGTAGTGTAGGAGGTAAACGCATCTTTGCTTGCACAAATATGCTTGGTAGCTCCAGAGTCTACCACCCATTTGTTCACATTGGTCACAATATTAACTTGAGAAACAACAGCAGCAATAATATCATCTCCTTCAACCAAATTAACTTTTGGCTTTGGAGGATTATCGTTTCTCGCTCCATGCCTGCACTGAGATGCATGGTGACCTGGCTTTCCACAAACAAAGCAAGTACCCTTCCTTTTGAAATTGGGGTTAGTTACTCTAGGCAAATAATGATCAAGTTTTTTAGCTTCGTACCTTTTTTTCTGAAACTTGTTTTGCACCAAATTTGCTTTCGTAGCCAAAGCCTTTGCTCTTGCAGCCTTGATTTCTTTTTTGTTGGTGTCTTCCATTATTATATGAGTTATCAAGTCCGCCAGGGAAAGTTGTTTGTGTTTGTGCTTAAGCTGTTGTTTATAGTCCTTCCAAGATTCAGGCAACTTCTCAATGAGAAGTCCAGCAACAAATTCGTCCTGTAGATTGATGTTCTCAGCTTTAAGGTCTTCAAGTAACTTGTGATATTCATTGATTTGTGTTTTAATATCCTTCTCTTTTGTCATTTCCCATTTGTAAAAGTTTCCAATTACAAACTTTTGTTTTCCAGCGTCCTCAGCAGTATATTTTTCACGTTCAACGAACTCCCAAATCTTGTTGGCTTCCTTGTAAGAACAATAAACATCGAACAACTCATCAGACAATGTACTAATGATAGTGTGTCGACATACCTTATTAGAATGAGTCCAATCTTCAATTTGTTTTGGATCAGTAGACTGTGAAGGTTTGGGATGGGTCAAAGCAGCTACGACACCATGCATGTCCAGAATAGAGTACACACGTTCTTGCCATCTTCTGAAGTTTTGGCCTCCAAAAATTTCGATCTTTGAAATGTCTGGGAATGGCTTTGCAAAGGTAACTGGTGGATGGATGCCATGTGCAGCAACAGGTATATCAGCAAGAGTAACACCATTGTTGGGAGGAGGGACAATGCTCGTGTTGTTCTCCGTGATTAAACTCTTGAGATTGTAGGAAATAATAGAGAAACGAACGTAACAACGATGTCTGAGACGTGTGTTGACACTGTCCTCAAAGAGTTTATTCGATGGTACTCGAAAACTCCCAGGATTTAACAAGCACTTCTAACCAATTTCGTTAGGTATCAGAACAGCAAGATAGTAACTTAGTCTATTTCTTCTATAACCCAGAAACATCCCTTTATTAAATATTGCAGCATCAAAACAATTAATATAATAACGTTAAAACTAATTACTCAACATTTGTAACTGTACCATAATTATAATAACGTTATAATAATGATTAATTAGAATTAAAATCAAAACGTTCATCTGACAATTAAATTGTAAAATAAATGAGTAACTGAATTCAAATTTAAAACTTTAAAATATATAAAATATTTTTTATAACTTTTGAAATATTTATAAACAAAATTAACTAAGAAGCCATGTCCGCCTGTTCATCGTGAAACTGAATTGCTTAGTTTAATACATGCTGATGTAGGTGATTTAAAACAAACAATGACTAGAGGTGGTATAAAAAAATATTATGTAACTTTTATTGATGATTTCTCTAGATATGCCAAGGTTTACGTAATAAGAAATAAAGATGAGGCATTTGATATGTTTCTGCTATATAAGGCTGAAGTAGAAAATCAAGAGAATTAGATCTGATAGAGGTGGCGAATATGTTTTATTTAATGAATTTTGTGAAAAAGAAGGAATAATACCTGAAGTAACTCCGCCTTATTCCCCACAATCTAATGGAGTAGCAGAAAGGATAAATAGGACCTTAAAAGAAATGATGAATGCTATGTTAGTTAGTTCCTCTGCACCTAATAACCTTTGGGGTGAAGCCTTATTAACAACATGTTTCTTACAAAATAGGATTCCATATAAGAAAACTGGTAAGATACCCTATGAGTTGTGGAAAGGTTACAAACCTAACCTAAAATATTTAAAGTGTGGGGGTGTCTAGCTAAGGTTATGTTTCCAGACCCTAAGAAGAGAAAAATAGGATCTAAAACCTCTGATTGTATGTTTATTGGATATGTTGAGCATAGTGCTGCATATAGATTTCTTGTTGTGAACATTATTGAAAGTTTTATATATTAGAGACATGAGTTAAACATGCTTAGATTTGAGGTGCTAAATTCATAAGGAAGGTATGATAATATTTTGTTATCACAGGAATATTATGTTGAGAAAATACAATGTTTGTTTTTATATATTGATATATGAAATATGAAATATTATAATTGTCTTGTTGTGAACATTATTGAAAGTTTTATATATTAGAGACATGAGTTAAACATGCTTAGATTTGAGGTGCTAAATTCATAAGGAAGGGATGATAATATTTTGTTATCACAAGAATATTATGTTGAGAAACTTCTTAGGAAGTTTGATTACTTTGAAGTAATTGTTTGAGTATCCCTTATGATATTACCATTTAAAAGGAAAAATAGAGATATTCTATTGCTCAATTTGAGTAAGCCCAATTTATTGGGAGTATATTACATTTGATGAGTTTATAAATAAAAATGTTTATTGTGTTTGTAAACTCAAGAATGATTTGAGATACCACGAATTACGATATTGTATATAATGGACTTTCCACTATATTATAATGATATAGTGATGATACTTGCATTTAATTTAGATGAGAATAAATTCACAAATGAATTTATTTTTACATGGAGGAGTTGTCGCTGGGCAGTCCAAGTAGACCTGTATAGTCTCATCTATGATGGTGGCCAAGTTTATTCTCAACTTGGTAAGATGGGAGAATGGCTGGCTAAAAAAAATCTCTTAGCGAATATTTTATTGGGGAAGGAACATGAGTCTTCCATATCTATACATTGTGACTGCTATATGGAAATAGCAAGAGAAAATTAAATTTATAATTGAAAATTGGGACGTATACGTATACATTATATTTCTTAAAGTAGCTACTAAAATGTGTGGTCAAAAATAAATTTGACCAATCTATCACAAAGCAAAAGCTTGTGAATAAAACATCGAGGGGAATGGGACTAAAGCCATTTTAAAATTAACGGTGATGGTAACCCAACCTTTGTGATTGGGGATCCCATGAAGAAGGTTCAATGGGTAAGAACAAGTCACTTGTTCATTCTGCTAGCACTATTTATTTTGTCCGTTCCTATGGTGTAGAGGAGGTGCTAGACTGCATTTTTGAGAGGATAAGCTTTTAAGGTTTTTAATGGATTTCATATCCCTGATGGGTGGTGTATGAAGTGCAACATACACTTGATGAAATCACTTATATGAGTGTCAAGTGGGGCCGCTTGCATGAGATTGTGGTGTAATCTCTAGAGCACTCATGAATACCAGGCGCGCGCATGGCCTATTGGCGCAAAACAGCGTTAACAGCAAGAAATTATGGGGGTGTGATGTGATTGGTAGACCTCTAACTTACACCAAAGTGTTTTGGTTCAATGAGCATGCTCCACCAGTTCACTTGTATGTTAAGTTTTATCCGTCTAGGTCTGGTTCAAGTTCAAAAAACACCATATTCAAAACATTTGCACCAATTGTGAGTAAACCCAAGAAATAAAAATATTTATTTTATTCTCTATTAAAAAAAACTTTTGAAATATGTGGGGGATTGTTGTAATTTTGTTTATAAATATTTCAAAAGTTATAAAAAATATTTTATATATTTTAAAGTTTTAAATTTGAATTCAGTTACTCATTTATTTTACAATTTAATTGTCAGATGAAGGTTTTGATTTTAATTCTAATTAATCATTATTATAACGTTATTATAATTATGGTACAGTTACAAATGTTGAGTAATTAGTTTTAACATTATTATATTAATTGTTTTGATGCTGCAATATTTAATAAAGGGATGTTTCTGGGTTATAGAAGAAATAGACTGAGTTACTATCTTGCTGTTCTGATACCTAACCAAATTGGTTAGAAGTGCTTGTTAAATCCTGGGGAGTTTTCGAGTACCATCGAATAAACTCTTGAGGACAGTGTCAACACACGTCTCAGGCATCATTGTTCTACGTTCGTTTCTCTATTATTTCCTACACCTTCTTCTTCCTTCGGCACAAGGGGAACACTTCTTTTTCTTTAGACATCGTAGGGGCGTGGTAGAGCCGACAAAATGGGCTAGCCCGACCGGGCTGTAAAAGCCCATACAAATGTAGGGCTTGGGCACCTATTTTAGAAGCTTGAATAACTCCCCGGGCTTTTTAGCCCAACCCGATAAAGCCCGTTACCCACCAGAAAACCGGGCTACCCACAAAAAAAACACACAAAAGGGTAGGGCTTGGGCACCTATTTTAGAAGTCGAATAACTTCCGAGCTTTTTAACCCAACCCGATAAAGCCCGCTACCCGCATCAAGGCGGGCCGGGTAGCCCGAATTGACACCTCTAGGGCGTGGGGTGGCTGTGGCGCGACGCCAGCCACCACCACTCCTTCTTCCTCGTGAACAACGCAACTCTAGTGGCAGCAGGACCAAGCGCGGTCGCGACGCAATCTCCTCTTCTCCGACTTTCTTTCTTTTTCTTTGATTTTTTTATTTTCCTCACTCTCTCTTTCTCACGTTTTAGCTTGATGTTTTAGGAATAATAATGGTGGAGTCGTAGCAGTGAAAGTGAAGAAGCTTCTAGGGTGATGGTGGGAGGAGGAGGATGGTGTTGACACCACAACGACGGTGCTACAGGTTCTGTTGTGAACTTGTGATTAAAATAAGTTAGAAGGAGGAGTGACTATGATTGCTTCTGATGTGATGGAAACGGTGGTTGTTATATAGTGTGCAATGCAGCAACATTTGACAATGGTGGATAAGGACCCTAATTTGGGGGGGTAGCGATTATATAAGATGAGAGGTAGAAGAAGAAAGCTTATTTAAATGTCAGATTTGTTGACTTGGATAGCACTTTGCCACGTATTCTGAACATGTCCATTGTGGCACATGCTTACATGGAGCTCTATTAACCATGTCAGCAGTTAATAGAGCTCAGTTAGAGTTAGGGACTAAAATAACATACGTTTAAAAAGAGTAGGGATAAAAACAAAAATCAAATTGGTTGGGACTAAAACAAAAAATGTGAAAAAGTACTGTAAGACTAAAATCATATTTAAGCCATATAATAATAATAATCTATTATATTTATTATAAAATTTTGAATAATTAGTTTTTAACACTAATAAATAATAATCTATCATGTTCTTTTTTTTGTGCATAGAATTGGAGTAACACATGTTAGTAAAATCTTGAACAAGTATTCAATAACGTCATAATACCCACACAATTAATATACATGATACTCACTACTTTAATTTTAAAATTAAAAAAACAAAAACAAATATAAATAAACAAAATTAATGTGGATCAAATTATTACTAAAATAAATTTTATTTAAAAATTTAAAAGTAAAAAATAAAATATCCATACTTTTAATATTTTAATATTCCAAAAAAAATTATGCAATATACAAGATACTTCTTTATTTAAAATAAAAATAAAAAATAAATGTTAAAATAAAACGTATGACAAAAATATCAGTAAAAATTAAATTAGTTATAATTAAAATATGAAAAAATAAAAAACAAATATCATTAGTTTTTGTATTTCAACTTACATTTATATAATTTTTTAAAAATAATTTAATTTAATTTTTATATTTCACAAAAGTATCCATAATTAAATTAGGGTCTATAATTTCAAAAAAAATATTTAACTTTTTTAGTGAGCTAGCATGCCAATCCAATTAATTAATAAAAAATAAAATAATAAGATGAGAAGTCAATAGAAGTAAAAATTAGACAATGTATGCACAATTAAATTAGGATTTGGAATAATAAAAAAAGAAAATTATACAATAAAGTTTATTTCAAAAGTAAGATTAACCCGATGTCAACCATCCTCTTCTCGCAAGTTAAATGGAATGGGTCATGGAGAGTAGGGATGTCAACGGGGCGGGGCGGACACGGATAGTAGCTACCCGCCCGCACGGGCAATAATGTAACTCGTGGGAGGAAAGGGCCGCTGGAAGAGGAAGGATAGGGAGGGAGGAGGAGGGGGAGAAAGGGAGGAGACAGAGGGAGGAGGAGGGATCTGAGGGAGTAGGGGGAAGTGTGAGGAGGAAGAAGAAGAGGGGGAAAGAGTTTTGTGCGCGTTAAGTTTTAAATCACATAGTTAAAAATATACCCAGACGCGTCAATTTTAATATTTTTTTTAATTTTTAGAAAAAAAAATTTGACTTTTCTAGTGTAGCATAACGGTCAAGTCGTCACAACGTATTAATGACACAATTACACGTTGAACTTCACAATGTATGGTCACCGCTACGTTTACACGTCTAAAAATGCGTATTCTTGTAGTGTTGCTTTGGTTATTTTTAAAAAATATCTTCACTTTTTGTAAAAATTAATAAGTTAATAATACTAATGATATCGAAAAAATGTTATTAAGATTATTTTTTCAATTAAAAAAAATTATATTAAAAAATATTAGCTAACAACTCAATATTGTTTTTCATCTAATAAATGAGAAATTAATATCTTAAAAGATTATTAATTGTTAAAAGTATGAACTTTTTTCAATATATATATATATATATATATGAAATCAAGAATTAAATTCAATACCACATACTCAAATAACTTTAAGTTGTGAATTTAGACCATCGTGTTAATATAGGAGTGTGTAAAACCCCTCTTACTTATCCTATTAACCCTTCCTACGTACCCCGAGTTATTTAATTAGGTCGAATTTACAAAAAAATGGTTGATCGTAGTGGAAGTGGACTGTGATCCAGGCGAACTTTACTCGCAAGGGTTCGAATCCTGGAGTCGCCACTCTTGGGAGAGTTTTACCTAACTACCACCCCTACCTCGAGGGTTAAACTCACAGCTATGCCTAGGGGTACGTTCATGGGTTTCTCTAACCCGAATAATCCGACGGGTTTAACCCGACTCGACTTATTGAGTTCGGTTATGCCGGGTTCTCGGGTAGACCCGACCCGAGGAAATAAAAAATTGTGTTGAAGGGGTCGGGTAATAGTTTGAGGTTTTACTCACCCGTGAAACCTGACCCGACCCGAGGTGCTAATATTAAAATACAATTACACTTGTTGCTCCTTTACGCGAGACAAGTGATTTTTTTTCCCATTTTATATTTCCCATTCCCACAGAACTCAGACACAGCCCTAGCCTCTCCTGCCTCCCCCATTCCCACAGAAGTAGAGAACTCACTCTCACCCCTCAAGCACTCAAAATCTCGTCGCCGTTCAACTTCCCATCACCGTCTGCGTGATATGCTTCGTCGTCTCTGCTCGTGCGTTCATCTGTTGTTGGCTCTCGCTCATCCACGCTGGTAACGGTAAGTTTTCTTCGTCAATCGCCATTGCTTGATCTTCATAGACTTAGGTTGCTTGATGTATTGAATCTATTGATATGTTCATTGATAAACATAAATAAACAAATATGTTCTTTCTTTTTAAAATGAGGTTTGAAGACATGAGTATTGAAAGTTGAGACTAGCTCGTGATTGAACCCAACATAAGGTGCTTCCTAAATCCTAAAATGAGGTTTATTTTTACCAATAACTCACTTCTGTTATCTGGTATTTCTGTATATGTACTGATAAAAAAATAGATGGTTAATGTATAGGTACTGATAAAAAAAATATATGGTGTTTCTGTATAGGTATTGATACAAAAAAATTGATAATTTGTAAACAAGACCATGGTAGATGTGGAAGTAATTTTTCTTTTCTTTATTTTCCTTCACTTTGTGGTCAGTTATGTTTGCTAACTTGTAGACCAGATTGATATGCTAGAATTGTTACATTTTTGTTCTATAGTTATGTTTCCTGCTTTGGATGTCAGCCTTCTAAAGTCCATCAATTGACAGGCTTTTCTTTCAATTTGTGTTACTTGTACCTTTTGCTTATGTGTTAATTTCTTATGGATGATCTCAGGAAACCTTCTCATGTACGTGAATCACTGAAACTAAATTGGGTTTATTCTGCCTTGAAGTGATTTGCCCTCCATAATAATTTCCAGTATTGATATTCTGCCTTGAATTGATTTGCCTTGATGATTTTGGATTTTGAATTAGTTCTGTTTATCATGAATATGCCCTAAAAATTTGATGATACAAAGTAGACATTCAGATTATTATATTGTTATTTATAATTAGCTTTCACCCTTCTCTTTCTCAAGATGGTCTTGGGTTTTTCTTCCATACTTACATTCTTCTAGAGTAGAACTTTTTTTGCTGCTAATTCTTGTTATGACTTTCTTGTTAAGATTAGTCATTTATTTTTGGATTATGCTTTTAATTGAATTGTTTATATCTCTAATTCATGCAACATTATTGATCTTTTAGTGGTGCTTTAATTTGCTTATTACTCATGTCTTATAGTGTCTAATATTATTTTTAAAACGTTGCAGTTGATATGGTTGATAAAAACCAGAATATGCAACAAACAGGAATTGTTGGGATAACTCAAGTGGCGAGTACTCCCACTCCAATCACTATGAGTACTTCTACTCGACAAAATCCAATGACTATTGATGATGTGCAACAACCAAGTCAAGCTCCCCACAATCTGTTGAAGCTCCAATACAAGATGCTCCATCTACACAAGAGGCAGAGACAAGTAACAAAAGAAAATCTAGTAGAATTGTTTCTACTGCTTGAGATCATTTTAAAAGAGAGGGTGATAAGGCTTCCTGTAATTATTGTGGTAAGGAGTATGCATGCAATAGTGTTAATCATGGAACTACTAATTTGCTTAAACATATTAACATCTTAAGTATAATTTTTAAAACGTCCAGCCATCTCATGGCCTTGTATTTAATTAATTTGTATTTAAGCCTTATGGAGTTTATGTTTCTGTGTACAAATCTGTTTCTATGTACAGATTTGTTTCTGACTTTATGTGTACAAATATGATTTCTGTTTCCTGGAGCTATATTATGATGGGAGAGTGTCCAAATAGACCAAATGTGACATGCATAGATCTTGGACCGTTAAAAGCAACATCAGGAACCATTTTTTTTTCGTTTTTTAAACAGCCCAACAGGGCCAAAATGAATAGGCACAACCTGACCAACCCACACAAACCGTCGGTTCGATAGGGTTCAACCCACCAATTTTTTTGCCCGAACCGACCCTGCATGCCATATGCTCGGTTCGGTCCCAAAAAAGTTGTGAACCCGACCAAACCCGGCCCGAGAACAGCTCTTGCTATGCATGTTTGGCATTCCTAGTCAAAGACCAAAAAATTTAGGTTGGGTTTTAACCTATATCACAAAAGTAATAAGGTTAAAATGAGTTTCATTTGAAAATTCGATATTGGGCCAGAGATATGTCCATGTCAATTTTTAAGTTACATGATATCAGTCCTTTAGTTGAGGATTCTGAGTCCATCATTAATCCCCTATTTATTTATAAAGTATATTATACATTTAAAATTGTGGATCTGAAACCTCCATCACCGGTCCTGCCTCTGCAGCAAAGTCTAGTTACAAAAACACTGGGTAATTAAAATACATAACGAATTCGTAGCTATTTCGTAGCTAAACTTTGTTGCAGAGACTATGACACTTTAGAGGATCCCTACACTAAAATTGTATAGTGATAAAATAATGTTTTTTCTTAACAATATCTTCATTAAAATTAAAGAAAGTAAAAATAATATAAAAAATATTGAAAAAAAAATTAATTTATGTTAACTAAATAAATTATATTTTTATTTGATCATTGCAATATGGCCATTTTATTATTTTATTTCACTTATAAGCTAGATCAAACCAATTCGTCTACCTCAACTCAATTTTAATTAGACAGAACATTCATTATCGAGTTTTATTGAGATTTATGGATAAAATCAACTCTAAAAAACTGACCCAATAAAAAATTATTATAATAAGATAAAAGAGAAGCATTGAACCCATGCCATGAAAGGACCTTGCAGGTTTGCACTTCCCACCACAATTTTTTGGATTGCTAACAACTCAGTTGAAAGGACCTCGCACTTAATCTCCATCATAAATTCATAACTCCTAATTGGCTTGTTGACTTAAAAAAACAAAATACTCCTAATTGGCTTGTCCAGCCCAACAAGCAATTAACACTGCACTCATATTTTTATGAGAAAACAATACAGGACCACATAGGGATGGCAAATGGGTACCCTCTGGGCAGGGTATCAAAGTGCTCGTCTCCGTATCCGCGTTTTTAAAAGAGGCTCGTACCCGCGCCCGTATTTGCGTGTGCAGTAACTTTAGTGCCCGTCTCCATACCCGTTGGGCACCTATATGCTCGTACCCGCGCCCGTTGCCCGCACTTTTATTAAGTAAAAATATAACAACTTACTAAAAAAATATTAATATAAGAAAACTATATCTCAATTAAAAAAGTTACTCAAAGATCACCCAAACATAATTTTTAAATATCAATGATACAACAATTTAACTATATTGAAACACAATATGTTAAAGTTTTTAAAACACAACAAATGATCTAAAATACAAATTTTTTATTAAATATTACAATATACTTTCACATCATACTATTTTATAAAGTTGGATAATATGTGTTAGAATTCTTCAAGATATGTAAAAAATGATTATTATCACTAATTAGTCATATATTATAAAGTATGTATAAAAATATAATTTTAATATAAAAATATAATTTTAATTTGTGATATATTATATATATTGATTTTAAAAATATGTATAAATATATTAGATATTTTAATAATATTAATATATCCCTATATATAATTATATATAGTATTTTTTATTAAATAATATATACATGAGTGGGGGTATTGGGCGGGCTGGGCATCAAAGTGTCCGTACCCGCGCTCGTCCCCATGAAAAAATGCGGGTTTTTGCCCGTACCCGCGCTCATACCCGCTTTGCGGGTTTTTACCCTGCCCATTATGGATAATTTTTGCGGGTACCCATAGGGCTTTAACTCAATTGCCATCCCTAGGACCACAGGAGGGTTAGGAAAGAAAAAATATGATAATTCTATATATCATTTAAATGAAAAGAAAAAAAGAAGTGTAATTTTTTCCTTTTATTAAACTAGATAAAAAATTGAGAAATAAATATATTTTTGTTAAATTTTTATATTCTTTTAAATGTAATAGTGGATAAGTGATAATAAAGAAGTAAATTATTCATTTCAATATTTACTCCTTCTCTCACTTATTTTCTTCCAATAAATGGAAAAAAACATTGGAGGACTTATATTTTCTAATCCTCTTATTCTCCAAAACCAAATGCTTTTATATAACCTAATTTAAATAATTAAGAATAAAAACATTTATTAAAAATATAGCATTTAGTATATTGATAAATTAAAAATTATACTTTTAATAAATATGTTTATTTTTAATTATTTAATTAATATTTTTAAGATATTCTTTAACACTTGCGCCTATATTAAAATTATTTTTTAATTGTTTAATACATCTCTTATCTTTTTATATCGTCTCTTCATACTTGTCTTTCTCATTACTCTCTCTGTTTTTTTTTAAAAAAAAATTGTATATATAAGGTAGGATGCCAAGGTATTCAAGCTACAGCTAGCCAAGTGGCAATGAAGTTAATTTCTATACAATTAACAATTATGAGATGATCTAAAACACGTAAGTATATACATGCATGAACCAGGCAGATATCGTAGAAGTCTTATATATGATGAGTAATGTTTTTCATACACAGGCAGGGCCGGCCCAACATGTAATGCGGTCTCAAACAAACCTCTATATTAGGGCCTTTTTAAATACATGAGGTGAAAGAAATGAGTTTTAAAAGTTAAAATTCAATTAGCAAGCATTGGACCATCACCCCTGAGGAGTAAAATCAATTTCTAAAGCAATGAACTAGGCCTATAATAATATTTTTAATTTTTTGTATAAATGATATTATTAGGGGCCTAAAGCAAGGGTTTGAGCAGCCTTACCATTAGGCCGACCCCGTTCATACACCAATATAAGAATATAACATAAAATGACAAAATAGAAAATAAAAGGGTGATATGATGAAGAGATTGACGTAGAGAAAAAATGTAGGATGTGAATGTGATAAGTGATATGATGAAAAAAATATAGAAAGAAAAAAGTATGTTATATAAGTTATTGTATATTTTTTGTTGTATAATTTTTTTTTTTTCTATATGATAATAAGATGCATGGGCGGTGTGAGTCACTCTCATCTTCATTGATAGCACAAGGAGCGTAATTCTTCGTCAATTGACCTTATTCCCTCCATCCATCGTTTGCAAGTTCCAAAATACGTACTAACTCCTTTTTTATTTCTCACGTAGGATAAAAACCCTTAAGTTATATTTTAATCATTTGAATTTTCAGCTATCATATTATAATTGAAAATGTTTATATAACTAAATATATTTAAAACAATAAATTTTTTTGGTCAATTGAGATCACTAAAGCAACAATATACCTACGCAAATCTAATTTTATATAGTGAATAATTCTTATATACTCTAATTTAATCTATTGAATGACACTTTGATTCCATTGTATAATTTTTAAAGAAGTGTCTAAACTGTATACATATAATATATATTCCACATTACTTGTATAAATTATTACGTTTCTTTTTTCCTATATTCTTGTTAATATATATATATATATATATATATCAATGTTTTGAAATATAAGGATTTGACTAATATTAAGGATTTACATATGTGATCTATGATGCATTGACATTGTGTATAAACTGTTAGAAGATAAAATCAAGTAGTAAATTCAAATATATAAATTATATATTATAATTTAACAGTTTGATTTATAAAAAATACATTTTAAATGAAGTTATCAATAGTGTATGATATCAAATTTAAGCTTTAAAAAGGAGAAATGAGAGGAGGGAAAGCCCTACGCTCTGTTAGGGTTTCTGAATCACTTTCTCGGGAGGAGAAGGACCAACTCATGCGTAGTACCAAGAAAGCAAAGAAGAATGATTCTCAGGAGAGTTTTGTAGAGGAAACTCAGATTCTGCCAGAAGGGGCGCAAAGTGATGCAGTTCAAAAGGAGAATGGTGGTTTGGGTTCTTCTGCGGAGGCTATTCCCCGTATCGTTGAAGATGGCTTAAACAGAAAACTTGTGTCATAGAAGGATGCGTGCATCGGCATTAATGGGGAAGATAACAGTTATTCAAGCTCAGAATGGGAGTCTTATGGAGATGATGATGATACTTCTGATGAAGATACGGAGGTGAATGAAGCCAACATGGAGGAGGATGAGAATGTTGGGGGGCCTAACAACAAGTCCAAGAAACGTGTTGAAGACCCTCTCTGTCCGACAATAAAGATTTCTAAGTTCGAGCCCAGGGATGTGTGAACCTTGGAAGAGATCTCTTTTGGTGAAGCTTCTTGGCAAGAGATTAGGAATGCGTTTCCTTCGACAACGCCTTCTCAAGATGTGGCAGCCTACAGGTAGCATGGAGATGATCGACTTGGAAAACGATTACTATCTTCTCCGTTTTAGCCATCAGGAGGATGTCAGTAGAGTGTTTGAAGGGGGCCCATGGATGATTCTTGATCATTATCTTATGGTCCGTAAATGGCAACCGGAATTTTTCCCTCATGAAGATGAGTTTAAACGGGTGGCAGTGTGGTTAGAATACCAGCCTTACCGATTGAATATTATGATAATCATATCTGATGGCGCATTGGGGGAGCCTGGGGAATATGCTCAAGATTGACCACAATACTCTTCGAAGGAGAAGTGAGACTAGGGATGATGAATTCTTAACAGAGAGAGCAAAATTTTCCAGAATATGTGTTGAAGTTGACTTGAGGAAAGTATTAGTATCCTGTTTTGAGATGAATAATAGAGTTTATAAAGTTGAGTATGAGGGTCTCCATCTCATCTGCTTCAATTGTGGGAGGTATGGACATCGGAAGGATGCTTGCCCATTACTCAAGGAACAAGTTGTTCAACCCCCTGTGCAGGAACCAACGGTGGAAGAGGCTGCCCAGAATGGAGGTCCTCCGGCACCAAAAATGGGAACGACGGATCAACAGGGAAGGGTGTTTTGGTTGTGGATGATTGCCCAGAGAAAACCTAGGCGCAATCCCCGTAAACCAGGGGCAGATGGGCAAGTGAATCAAGCAAATATGGGAGGAAAGGCGAATGCCACAGGATCACGATTTGCTGCATTAATGAATGAGGAAACTGAGGAGAATCTGCCTCCGATTTTATCTAAAGATAATGCAACCCCATCTGTGCCAGCTGTCCAATCATTGAAATCTCGAGACTCCGTGCAAGGGAATGTTGATAAAGCAATTATGGCTCAGAAGAATGTGCAGATTGACTCCCCTAATGAGCACGTGTCTCCCACAACTGGCACCCCACGCGCGGCAAGTGCATCCTTGGGTGATGTTACACTCCTAAACGTGACCTTCGAAGTGCCAAACTAGCTGCTTGGACTGGACATGGGTCGTCCTCTTTGGTCCCAGTGATGATGGCCCATCAAACAAAGCCAGACCATTCCCCCAAAGCGGTGCAAAGTTCTGGGCGTTCAAAAGCCCAATTGGGCCTTCACCAACGTTCCCCTATGGTTGTAGATGTTGCGCTCGATAAACCCCCTGACCCGGGTGTGACTGAAAGAGTGGAGGCTTGTCAAGATGCTAGTATGCAAGAGGAGGATGCAGCTATTTTGGCTTTGGCGGATGTCCTGGTTAGCATGGATTGCTAACAACCTTTCTCTTTGTTATCTTTATGAATTTATTGTTCTGGAATGTCAGAGGAGCTGCTGATCAAACCTTTCCAGGTATTATTCAGGATCTGTGCTGTCAAAATAAGTTGGATTTTTGTGCTTTCTTTAAGCCCCGTATCAGTGGCACAAAAGCGTCGAAAGTTATTCGTAGACTGGGCTTCCTTAAGCAGTGTGTTGTTGAAGCCATGGGTTTCTCTGGAGGAATCTGGGTGCTTTGGAATGAAGACAGATTCACTATTGAAACTCTTGCTACTCATTCTCAATTCGTTCACCTTAAAGTTAACCCCAAGGATGGCTCTGGAGTTTGGTTACTTACTTGCATATATAGCATTCCGCGACCTCAACTTAGGAATCAGCTTTGGCCTAGCCTTGAGAATTTGGTTGCAGATGAGACTTTCCCATGGGCGGTAATGGGTGATTTTAATGTGTATATGACAGTGGACGATAAGGTGGGAGGAGCTGGGCCTAACACTTCTTCTATGCGGCTATTTAATCAGTGTGCTTTTACTTGTAATCTCTTTGATATGGGTTTCAAGGGCCCGAGATTTACATGGGAAAACGGGGGCATCAAGGAGCGTTTAGACTGAGGGCTGTGCAACTCTGCTTGGCGGTTACTTTTTCCTGATTCCTCACCCTTTCATTTGCCCCCTTTACACTCGGATCATAGGCCGCTCCTTCTAAGACTTGGTGATACTTTGGGGGGTAGATACTAATGCCAAGCCATTTCGTTTTATGGCTAGCTGGCTGGCTAATTCGTCCTTTAAAAATGTGGTCTGGGATGCTTGGAGGGATGACATAGATTGGAGCACTTCTGTTCGAAATTTTGAGCTTTTGGCAAAAGAATGGAATTATCATCATTTTGGAAATATCTTCCATAAGAAAAGAAGCCTCATGAATACAATGGAGGGCATTAATAGAAAATTGGCCGTTGGTCCAAATAGAGGGTTGGATAAACTCCTTCAGAAGCTATGGTGTGAGTATAATTATGTCTTGAAGCAAGAGGAGTTATTGTGGTGTCAGAAAGCGCGCATGGACTGGATAAAGTTTGGGGACCGTAATGCTAGTTTCTTCCATATGGCTACAGTTGTTCGTAGAAGAAGGAATAATGTTGAGGTACTTGTGGACGAGGAGGGGAGACAGATTCTTGACCCTTTAGAGATAAAGAACTTAATTGTTTCACACTTTCAGGATATTTATACCTCTTCAGAGATGCCTGGGGCGTGGCAGCTCTCTGGTTGTTTTCCTCCTTTACAAGGGGATGCTCTTTCTTTTATTCAAGGCCCTCCCGTGGATGCGGAAATTCGGGGAAGCAATTTTTTGATATGAAGCTTTTAAAAACGCCAGGACCTGATGACCTTCACCTCTTATTTTTCCAATCCCAATGGGATATTGTTGGGGACTCTGTTTGCAAAGTGGTTAAGAGTAATTTTACTGATCCTTCTAATGTCAGCCAAATAAATGGGACTCTTATTTCTTTGGTGCCAAAAGTGGATAACCCAGTCAAAGTCAAACAATTTAGACCGATTAGTTTGTGTAACGTGATTTACAAGGCTGTCACAAAAATTATTGCTTCAAGACTCAAGCATTATATGGATTATTTGGTGGCCCGTTACCAGTGTAGTTTCGTCCCGGGGCGTCATAGCTCGGATAACATTGTCGTTGCCCAGGAAGTTTTCCATTCTATGCGCAATTGGAAGTGGAAGGATGGAGCTATGGTTATCAAGGTTGATCTAGAGAAGGCTTACTATAGGCTACATTGGAATTTCTTGGAGGATACACTGAGGTACATTTGTTTTAATTCTGCTTTTTGCGCTCTTATTCGGACTTGCCTTTCCTCTTGTTCTATGCAGATTCTCGTCAATGGGGAGAAGTCTTCATCCTTCAGTCCTTCGAGAGGCTTGCGTCAGGGAGACCCTCTCTCTCCCTATCTCTTTGTTCTTTGTATGGAGCGCTTGGGACATCTTATACAGAAAAAGGTTGATGATGGTCACTGGAATCCTTTGTTTTTTAGCAAGGGTGGCCCCCCTATTTCACACCTCTTTTTTAAAGATGATCTAATTTTGTTTAGTACTGCTTCAACTCAACAATTGGAGGTAATCCAGGACTGCCTTCAGCAATTTTGCCAAGCCTCGGGAGAGAAAGTTAGTGTGGACAAGACTAGACTTTTTGTGTCCAAGAACGTTCACGTTTCACGAGCTCAACATCTCAGTCAACTGTCTGGGTTTGCTCTTGCTGGCAATCAGGGAAAGTATTTGGGGGTTCCCCTTCTCCACTTTCGGTAGAAGGCCTCTGATTATAATTTTTGTTGGATATCGCTCGTAAGCGGCTGTCGGCTTGGCGTGCTCGTTCTTTGTCGTTTGCGGGTAGAGTGACTGATGGGTTTCTGGCAAGCGAACCAAAACTCCAGCAGTATAATAGTAAGTAAAAGTATCGTGTCCACAGGGAACGGTTAATTTATGCAGACTGTGATCTACTTATCAAGAGAAAGCACGGTTTAGAGATTATAATTGCAGAAGTGTAAAGAGAGTAAATAATTAATTGGGATTAGAAAGGTAGAGTTAGAGACACTTTACTTGGATCAGGATTGGACTTCATCTCATCACAACCATTATGCATATAAAGACTATCTATTATTTTAGGTTTACTCTATAATATTGTAGAGAAACTTTATTGCTAAGGCCCCTCGCCAGCAGCCTTAAGCACTCAAGGATAAACTATGCGGGCTCTCCCAGGCGACAGACTTACCCTCGACTTATTTCGCTCTCTTTTATTCAGTTTGTAAAGAATTAGTTGATAAACAAGGCCTAGTGCTGTAGACGTACCTTCGCTCCAGTACTGTCACTACCTTATACTCATTAGGACACGCCTATGTTCGGATCCTGGATTCACAACCCACTAACTCTTTGCTATCGATTACTAAGCCTAATGGTCGGATGCCCCTTCACTTAGAGTACTCACACTACCCCTCGCTCATTAGCAAACACCCTTTTTCGGAGCAAAGTAGTAACCAAGTAATCTTACTCAATCAGAGAATGAGTTTCTTCAGAATCCACTCCCCCACTCTCGTTCCTAATCAAAACTACTTTAGTTAAGACTAGCCTATAACTCCAGACGCAAGCATGGGAATTAGGAATAAGCACAGAATAAGATTACCAATATTATAGACAGAGAGCTCAGAAATAATGATATAGAATTTATATACACTCAGGGATAGAATCAATTGCATCCAATCCTAATGGAGAGTTAACTACATGAAGTAGCCATACAAACCACCGAAGATGTTGTCACCATCTTCAATCCTTGCGAAATGCTCCTCCTCTCCTACTCTAAACTTAGCTCTGATACATAATCACTAAATTATAGACTAGTTACAATAATCGTGCACTTCCAGCCCCCCTGGGTTGGTGCAAGAGGTTCCTATTTATAGACTAAGGAAAGACAACGCAAAGTGGGAAGAGATCCATCTAAAAACGGCAACAAGGACAAAATTAGCGTATCCTGCGCTCCAGGCTGCGCTATAGTGTAGGAGTGAGCGCAACTTCCAGAGAGTCTGCGCTTCCCCCTGCGCTATAGCGCAGGTGAAGCGCAGCTAGCGTCCTGCTGCTCCAACTTTCTCTTTTAAATCTTGATCTCTCCCCGATACTGGTTTTCGCATAATTGTCCTTCCTTGTTTCCCTTTATTTGATGATATCCTTGCATTTATTAAGCAATCCTTGATTTATTTGGGAAGCTTGTCTGCAGAATCCTTGATTGATTGACAATGATCTCCTCATTAATGATCTCAAATCTTCTTCAAATCTTCATTAAATATCTTCAATCAATCTCAAATCTTGCAGATATCTTCCTCATTTGATGCTATCTATCCTCCAAATTAAATCTTTGTAATATCCTACAAAAATCAGCAATATTTCTATCAAAATAGCATCAAATTCAAATCTAGGATTAATAAATGCAATTTATCTAATATTAAATAAAAAGGGATTAAATTGGGGCAAAATTATCATTTTATCCTTGATAAGTGAAATAAAAGTGCTCTAATTTATCAACTAATTTTCACTTATCAAAATCCCCCCAACTTAACTTCTTGCTTGTCCTCAAGCAAGAGACCTTCTTGCAATCATGAATCAATTCTATTCCCAGAGTATTCCTAATAAAAAACAAATTCAAGGAACTATTCCTCAAACTCTTTCCTAAGTAGAAGTCACTTTCCAACCATAAGAAAAACTAAGGATCAAGGAATATTACCATACATCAATCAGAATAGAAATATAAGCATCAATTAAACTTTGTCAATAATAGCAATTAAAGCAGTAAGTGATAAACCAAGGAAATCTCTCATTCTCACAGGTAAGTGTTTCCCTCAATCATTTTCACCACTGTTGAACAACTAGAATTGATAGTCGTTTCCAAGATCTGAACCTGCAAGCAGTTAATATGGATCAAAAGGTCTTTATTAGGTTGTAATGAGGCAGGGCTATCAAGAAATCATGGTTTTTCTGGATATTCAAGGAACACTTTGAATAGAGAGCATTTTGTGATTGTGCTTGGGACTTCTCTCAATTCACCTGGTCATTCTTGAATGGTCACCCATTTTCAGCTTGGCCTCATTGTTTTGAAAAAAGTCTCCCCCCAACTTATTCAATTCCACACTTTTTGTGTAGTTTTTTTTTAGTACAGAAACATAACATATAAATATTTTTGTGGGGGAGGATCCTTCTTTTGTGATGTCTTGTACCTTCTCTTGAGTTTCTTGTGACCAACCTCTTGTCCCATTTTGTTGTGGTGCACCTTGCTCTCTATCCCAAGTGTTAAGGGACATGGTATGATCATTAATCATTGCTGGGTGCATCAAAGGAAATATTCCAGCTCAAATGGGCAATCAATAGATGGAAATATTAAATCAGGGTTGGCTTTCTGGCACTGAGCAAAATATTATAATAAAAAAATATGCCTTTGTCACTTCCATATCTCTTCAAGCAAGCAAAAATTTAAAAACTCAAGCAATAACAGTTGACAAGCAACAGTGAAAAGCTCTCAATATCAGTGTTTGGGCTCTCAGCTCACCGGTTATGGCTAAAATTCCTTGATAAAGCACTTAATGGGTTTAATTAACTACCTTGATGGGTTCTCTTGAGAAGTACTCTAATCCTAACTGATTATGGAATTAATCACAGGACCCTATCATCTTTTCTAGATTGGTTAGTTAAGTTACTTATTTACAGAGAATACAAAAATAATTACCTTGATTCCTAATCCTAAGGTCCTAAAAATTGAAAAATTTAATAGAAAAAACAAATATAATGGAAAACAAAATGAATGAAAACAAATGAGTGAGTATTATTGAAACTATAATATTGACAAAGAAAATGCATGCTTGCATGCTTATTGAATGAAAAAAACAAATGGTTCCTAATGTCCTAAGAATGAAAAAAATGCAAAAAGAAATATCCTAATGTACTAATGAAAAGAAAAAGAAAAAAGAAACCACCAATTGCTTTGCTTTTACTCTCTTTAATCTTCATCATCTGAATCTCTTCCCCCCTGTAAAAATTAGGCCTGTCCCCAGGCCACTCCATGGTATCCCTAAAGCGCTCCGGAGACAATCCAGGATCTGGACCTGCTGAGTTATGCCACGAAACTTCTTGCATGTGTAACATTCCATTGTAGAGTGTGGTGATCTGTCTAGATAAATGATCCATGTGAAATTGTCCTGGCATGTCTGCAGGTGGAGGTGGAAGGGGGTGGCTAATGTTTTCTCTGATAACTTTGACCTCCTCAGCTGGGGTGCAGTAGGTTTCTATGTATTCTCTGGTGATTGGTTGCCCAATTGGAGTATTAGGCCGGACCCCGATTCCTTTGTTGAAACACAACATTGTGATCAAGGCAGGGAATGCCAACTTTACTCTGGAACGAGGTCTTCTTTCATCACGAGCAGTTTCAATCATGGTTTCCAAGTAGTCAGAGATGACTGTGGCAATATCAACTTGCTCCCCATTCTCTATGCAGTGTATCAAATGGGCAGTGGGCATGTCCATGGTAGAAGATTTGAGACAAGGTCGAATGTTGGCATTGATGAAGGCTATCCATACTCTTGAAAACTCACTGAGATTTTCTTTGGGTATTACTTCAGCTTCACCATAGACATTGGTCTCGAAAGATTTTCCAGGAAGGCACAACCTTTGAGCTGCTTGAGTATCAAGAATATCATGACCATAAGGCCCTACCTTCTCCATTCTTTTCATGTACTTGCAGTAGGATTCATCAATGGGTTCTGGTGCTGGATGATCAAGAAGCGCGTAGATTGCTTTTCTATCATAAGAAATCCAGTATCCCTGTACATAGCTCTTCCTTGCACCGCTACCATCCGCCCTGCTAATCTCAGCATTACTGTAGAACTGCTTCACAATCTCAGGGTTGAAATATGGGTATGGTTCAACCAGAACATTCCAATCTCTTCTTGTAAGTTCGTAGATGAACTCTGGGCAATCCTTTGGTTCGAGTCGTACTGGTCTCTCTGGCAAGAACTCACAATGCATGAGATAGTTGTAATGAACGCATGCCTTAATAGTTTTGAATCTTCCTTCTCCCAAGACAGGGTTGGCATCGATCGCTTTTCTTTTCACCTCTGCTGAGCTCTTTCTTTTAGTTAGTAGAACACGAACCATCTGCATGAAAGAGTAGAGAGAAAGATTACTTAAAGAATCACCCATAAATTTCAGAAACACCACTTACATTGTCAAGATTAAGCAAAGATTAAGGAAAAGATTCATACCTCAATAGCAGCAATCAAGAAGAAAGAATGAAAAACTGTGCACAGCGCGTGAAGAAATCAGTTGTGAGTGGTAATTACTCATCCTTGCACGTACTTAAATAGTTTCTGATAACTGCGCTTCAACCTGCGCTATAGCGCAGCTGAAACGCGTAAGGAGGTTAATTTTTCGTAAAATCTGCGCTTCACTCTGCGCTATAGCGCAGGTGAAGCGCAAAAGTCAGAAGCTAAAGGGTTGCGCTTCATTCTGCGCTGTGGTGCAGATGAAGCTCAGATTACAGTGTATTTTTTCGTAAAAGTTGCGCTTCCTCCTGCGCTGCAGCGCAGGATGAAGCGCAAAAGTCAGAGAGCATAATTGTTGACAGATTCAGATCTGGTGAAATTTTTTTCTTTTCTTTTCTTTTACCCTAAAACTACTTCTATGTTTCCTACATCTACACTGGGTTGCCTCCCAGCAAGCGCTTGTTTAACGTCTGATAGCTCGACGCCTGGTTTTTCTTACGGATCTTGCAGATTGATGACAGATTCAGATCTGTCAAAGTCACCTCCTAGATATGGTTTGAGCCTCTGTCCATTGACAACCCAACAAACCTTGGTGTCAGGATCTTCAATCTCAACAGCTCGATAAACTCTAACTTCCTTGACTATGAATGGCCCTGTCCATCTATATTTAAGCTTCCTTGGGAAGAATCTCAACCTAGAATTGAATAGCAGCACAGATTGACCAGGATAGAATATCTTTTTAAGGATTTTTTTATCATGATAGGCCTTTGTCTTCTCCTTGTAGATCCTGGATGATTCATATGCGTTCAGCCGCATCTCTTCCAATTCATGCAACTGCGAGACTCTCTTTTGTCCTGCCATTCTTGAATCCATGTTCAAGAGTTTCAAAGCCCAGTATGCCTTATGTTCAAGTTCAACTGGCAAGTGGCATGCCTTCCCATATACCAGCTGAAATGGAGATAATCCTGTGGCAGTCTTGACAGCTGTCCTATAAGCCCATAGGGCGTCATCAAGCTCGGTTGCCCAGTCTCTTCTAGAAGATCTGACTATCTTTTCGAGGATTCTTTTAAGTTCTCTGTTTGAGACTTCAGCTTGCCCATTTGTTTGTGGATGGTATGGTGTAGCTACCTTGTGTTTCACCCCATATTCTTCCAAAACTTGTTGTAGTTGTTCATTGCAGAAGTGTGTCCCTCCATCACTGATGATCACTCTTGGTGCCCCAAACCTAGCCAATATGTTTGCTTTCAGAAATTGGCTCACAGTTTTGGCATCTACCCTTGCAGTTGCTGCTACTTCTACCCATTTGGAGACATACTCAACAGCTACCAGGATATACTGCTTCCCATTGGATGAAGGGAAAGGTCCCATGAAATCCATCCCCCAACAGTCAAACACTTCTACTTCGAGCAAATAGTTCCTGGGCATCTCATTCCTCTTGGAGACTCCCCCTGTTCTTTGACATCTATCACACTGTTGGACATAGTCCGTTGCATCTTGAAATATAGAAGGCCAGTAGAAACCAGACTGGAGTACCTTTGCTGCAGTCTTGTCTTTGTTGAAATGTCCCCCATAAGGAGAACTGTGACAATGCCAAAGAATCTCCATTATTTCCTTTCCTGCTACACATCTTCTTAACAAATTATCAGCCCCTAGTCTGAAGAGGTAAGGGTCATCCCACAGATATTTCTTTGCATCTGTTAAGAATTTCTTCTTTTGAACCCAGGTTAGCTGATCTGGAAGAACTCCTACAGCTTTGTAATTAGCCATATTAGCGAACCAAGGCCTTTCTTGAATCATCATTAGTCTTTCATCTGGGAATTCTTCTAGCAACTCAGCCTCTGTGCTAGTAACCACATCATTCACCAATCGTGATAGATGGTCTGCTACTACATTCTCGCTTCCTTTCTTGTCCTTGATGACTAGATCAAATTCCTGCAATAGTAAAATCCATCTAATCAGTCTTGGTTTAGAATCTGGTTTTGTTAGAAGATATTTGATAGCAGCATGATCAGTATAAACAGTGATTTTTTAGCCTATTAAGTAAGATCTAAATTTTTCCAATGCAAACACTATGGCTAACAATTCCTTTTCTGTAGTGGCATAATTTACTTGAGCTTCATTTAAGACCTTGCTAGCATAGTGTATAACATGAAATATTTTAGATTTCCTTTGTCCTAATACAGCTCCTACAGCATAATCACTAGAATCACACATCAATTCAAATTCAAGTGTTTAGTCAGGACCAACTATAACAGGTGCAGATGTTAAACTTTGTTTCAACAAGTTAAAAGCAACCAAGCAATCATCATCAAATTTAAAAGGTGTATCCTTTTTTAACAGATTGGTGAGAGGCTTGGCTATTTTTGAAAAGTCCTTGATGAAACGCCTGTAGAATCCTGCATGTCCTAGAAAACTTCTGATGCCTTTCACATTTGCTGGAGGTGGCAACTTCTCAATGACTTCAATCTTTGCTTTATCCACTTCTATTCCTTTAGCTGAAATCTTGTGCCCAAGGACTACTCCTTCTGTTACCATGAATTGGCACTTTTCCCAATTGAGAACAAGGTTAGTCTCTACACATATTTTCAAAACAATGTCCAAATTCATCAAACAATGATCAAAAGAGTTTCCGAAGACAGAAAAATCATCCATAAAAACTTCTATGCATTTTTCAACTAGATCTGAAAATATGGTTAACATACATCTCTGGAAAGTAGCTGGGGCATTACACAGCCCAAAGGGCATTTTCCTGTAAGCAAAGATACCAAATGGACAAGTAAAGGCAGTTTTTTCTTGATCCCCAGGATTAACAGCTATTTGATTATATCCAGAATATCCATCCATAAAGCAATAAAAAGCCTGCCCAGCTAATCTTTCTAGCATTTGGTCCATAAATGGTAAAGGAAAATGATCTTTTCTAGTTACTTGATTCAGTTTCCTATAATCAATGCACATTCTCCAACCTGTCACAATCCTAGTAGGTATTAATTCATTTTTCTCATTTGTTATGACTGTCATACCTCCCTTCTTTGGAACAACCTGAACAGGACTTACCCAAGCACTATAAAAAATGGGATAGATCATACCTGCGTCGAGTAGCTTTAATACTTCCTTTTTCACTACCTCTTTCATTGTTGGGTTCAGTCTTCTCTGAGATTGAGTGACATATTTGTAGTCTTCCTCCATATGGATCTTGTGCATGCAGTAAGAAGGACTGATGCCTTTGAGATCTGATAAGGACCATCCTATAGCTCCTGCATTACTTCTCAAAACAGCAAGAAGTCTATCCTCTTCTGAGGAAGTTAAGAATTTACTGGTAATCACAGGTTGGTTCCCAATTTTATCTAAGAAAGCATATTTGAGATGTGATGGGAGTACCTTTAGTTCCAGCTTCTGACTCTCAGAATTCTTCTCCTTTGGCAATTCTTCAATTGTTGTTTCCTCAGGTGAAAGTGGTGGAGAGCTGTCCAAATCCTTTGTATATTCATCCTATTCTCCTTTAGTAAGGATATCTTCCATACCTGTCAGAACTGTTGCTAAAGGATCTGCATTTGTTAGCATTTGCTGTTCAACAGAGGATTTCTCTAGCCCCTCCAACTGATGACACTGGTGTTTTTATGTGGGATATTGCATTGCATCAAAGATATTAAAAATTACCTCATCATCTTGAACTCTTACCTTTAAGTTTCCATCATCCACATCAATGATGACTTTTGCAGTTTTCATAAAGGGTCTTCCAAGGATGATTGGAACTTCAACATCTTCTTCCATATCCATGATGACAAAATCCACTGGAAAGATGAATTTGTCTACCTGAACAAGTACATCTTCTGCCATCCCTAGTGGAATTTTAATAGATCTGTCTGCCAGTTGCAGGGTCATTCTTGTTGGCTTCACATGTGAGACTCTTATCCTCTTGAGTATAGATAGGGGCATCAGGTTGATGCTAGCTCCTAAATCGAGCAAGGCTCTTCCAATTGGTAGAGTTCCAATGGTTATTGGAATGGTGAAAGCTTCCAGGATCTTTTGCCTTTGGCGGTAGAGATTTTTGAATGATAGCACTGCATCTTGCTTCCAACTCTATTGTTTCCTCAGGGATCTTTCTCTTCTTGGTCAAAATATCCTTCATGAATTTTGAATAAAGTGGCATTTGATTCATAGCTTCCAATAAAGGAATCTTGATCTCCAGTTTCTTCATAGCATCTAGAAAGTTGAAAAACTCTCTATCTTGGCTCTTCTTGGTAGGAATCATGGGGTAAGGTAACTCTCTATGAGGGAGCTCTGGTGAAGGCTCTTTAACTTCTGATTCTGCCTGGCTTTCTGGTCCCTCTGCTTCTTTCTCAGCTTCTTGCTCTTTTCTTTCCAAGACTTGCTTTTCTACTGATAAGTTATCACCAATACCTTTTCCTATCTCCTTGCCGCTTCTACTGGAGATTGATTTGCAGACTAATTGTTGTTCATCAAACTCTTTTCTGATCTCCTCCACTTGCTTGGCTAGATGCATGAATGTTGCTTGCATTACTTCCTGACTGGCTATCATCTCCTGTGTCAATTTGTTTAGTTTTTCCTCAATTCTGGAGTTGATATCCGGTCTTGTATTGTAGTTTTGACTGGGATCTTTGGAGGATTTGTCACGACTTCCTGTGCTGTCCAGGAAGTAGACTTGTTCCGCTCTGTCTTCAGGATAAGAACAGTGCCCATTGAGGTGATTTCCCTTGCAAAAATCACATATTAATTTTGAAGGTATCTCACTGACAGCTTGCATGATCTGTTGTTGTTGGATGAGCAGCTGTACTTGCTGGCTTAATTTCTCCACTTGTTCAATAACTTTGATGGAGTCTTGTTTAGACATCTCTTCTGTCTGAAGTGGGTGCTCCCAACATAGATCCTGTTGATTGCCGTGAGCACACTTGTTAATGACTGTGCGTGCTTGCTCGGCATCTACTGATAAAATCGAGCCTCCTGCTGTAGCATTTATAAAAGACTTACATTTTGGCTTGAGCCCATTGTAGAAGAAACTGAGTTGGGTAATGTCATCAAAGCCATGGTTTGGGCATGTGAACAATAGGGATTTGTATCTTTCCCAAGCTGCATAAAATGGCTCATTAGCTCCTTGCTTGAATATTGATATGCCTGCTTTAGCTTTGATGTAATGCTTCATAGGAAAGAATCTTCTTCTGAATTTCTCCTCAACTTCTTTCCATGTGGTCAGGCTCTAACTAGGATGGAAAGTTAACCACTCCTTTGCCTTACCTGTAAGAGAAAGGGGAAACAAACGTAATTATGCAACCTCTTTGTCTTCTTCATCAAATCCTATCACATCAACTACTTCATAGAATGCAGAAAGAAGAGTATTTGGATTTTCATGTTCTAAGCCTGAAAACTGGCGACTTTCAACAAGCTGAAGGTGTGCGGCTTTGATTTCTAAAGCCTTTGAGGTCTTAGGAATAGCAATGCTAGAGTGATATCGCATTCCTTGCTGTGATATATAGTCTCCCAAGGTTCTTCGAGTTCCTTCCATACTTGCTTATCACCTGGCTTGAGACAAAGAACTTAGAAAAAGCGTAAGTGTGAAAACAAAAATTATAAACAAAAATATGTACACTTGATAACCGGACCGCCAAGGTCTACACAAATTGGAAACCGTTTCCCGACAACGGCGCCAAAAATACTTGATGGGTTTCTGGCAAGCGAACCAAAACTCCAGCAGTATAATAGTAAGTAAAAGTATCGTATCCATAGGGAACAGTTAATTTATGCAGACTGTGATCTACTTATCAAGAGAAAGCACGGTTTAGAGATTATAATTGCGAAATTGTAAAGAGAGTAAATAATCAATTGGGATTAGAAAGGTAGAGTTAGAGACACTTTACTTGGATCAGGATTGGACTTCATCTCATAACACCCATTGTGCATATAAAGACTATCTATTATTTTAGATTTACTCTATAAAACTGTAGACAGACTTTATTGCTAAGGCCCCTCGCCAGCGGCCTTAAACACTCAAGGATAAACTATGCGGGCTCTCCCAGGCGACAGACTTACCTTCGGCTTATTTCGCTCTCTTTTATTCAGTTTGTAAAGAATTAGTTGATAAACGAGGCCTAGTGTTGTAGACGTACCTTCGCTCCAGTACTATCACTACCTTATACTCATTAGGACACGCCTATGTTCGGATCCTGGATTCACAACCAACCAACTCTTTGCTATCGATTACTAAGCCTAATGGTCGGATGCCCCTTCACTTAGAGTACTCACACTACCCCTCGCTCATTAGCAAACACCCCTTTTTCGGAGCAAAGTAGTAACCGAGTAATCTTATTCAATCAGAGAATGAGTTTCTTCAGAATCCGCTCCCCCACTCTCGTTCCTAATCAAAACTACTTTAGTTAAGACTAGCCTATAACTCCAGACGCAAGCGTGGGAATTAGGAATAAGCACAGAATAAGATTACCAATATTATAGACAGAGAGCTCAGAAATAATAATATAGAATTTATATACACTCAGGGATAGAATCAATTACATCCAATCCTAATGGAGAGTTAACTACATGAAGTAGCTATACAAACCACCGAAGATGCTGTCACCATCTTCAATCCTTGCGAAACGCTCCTCCTCTCCTACTCTAAACTTAACTCTGGTACATAATCACTGAACTATAGACTAGTTACAATAATCGTGCACTTCCAGCCCCCCTGGGTTGGTGCAAGAGGTTCCTATTTATAGACTAAGGAAAGACAACGCAAAGTGGGAAGAGATCCATCTAAAAACGGCAACAAGGACAAAATTAGCGTATCATGCGCTCCAGGCTGCGCTATAGCGCAGGAGTGAGCGCAACTTCCAGAGAGTCTGCGCTTCCCCCTACGCTATAGCGCAGGTGAAGCGCAGCTAGCGTCCTGCTGCTCCAACTTTCTCTTTTAAATCTTGATCTCTCCCCGAGACTGGTTTTCGCATAATTGTCCTTCCTTGTTTCCCTTTATTTGATGATATCCTTGCATTTATTAAGCAATCCTTGATTTATTTGGGAAGCTTGTCTGCAGAATCCTTGATTGATTGACAATGATCTCCTCATTAATGATCTCAAATCTTCTTCAAATCTTCATTAAATATCTTCAATTAATCTCAAATCTTGCAGATATCTTCCTCATTTGATGCTATCTATCCTCCAAATTAAATCTTTGCAATATCCTGCAAAAATCAGCAATATTTCTATCAAAATAGCATCAAATTCAAATCTAGGATTAATAAATACAATTTATCTAATATTAAATAAAAAGGGATTAAATTGGGGCAAAATTATCATTTTATCATTGATAAGTGAAATAAAAAGTGCTCTAATTTATCAACTAATTTTCACTTATCAGTGACTTTAGCGCAATTTGTCCTTAGCGCTTTACCGACATACGTCATGCAAACCTCATTGTTACCGAAAGTTGTGTGTCTAGAGTTGGAGAAACTCATTCGTGGTTTTATTTGGGGAGGAGTGGATAATAGACGAGCGTGGCACATGGTCTCATGGGAGAAGGTCTGTCAACCAAAGAAATTAGGTGGGTTAGGCCTTCGACGTATCCATGAGTTTAACTGTGCTCTGATCATGAAGTTGGGTTGGGGGTTTAATTACCCATGCTGATACGTTTTGGGCTCGGGTGCTCCGTGCCAAATATGCTTGTGGAAGTGATCTCCTTCCAGCTATCAAGAAACGAGCGAATGCCTCTAACACATGGCGGGGTATTGCTCATACTTGGCCACAAGTGCTGAAGGGTTTGAGGTGGATTGTTGGCAATGGCAAAAAAGTCTCCTTTTGGAAGGATTCGTGGCTTCCTTGTGGGACAACTCTGGCCCAACTCGCTACTGCACCTATCCCTTTATCTTCTCAGGTGCTGAGTGTCTCTCATTTTGTCATTTATGGTCGCTGGAATGTGGATTTATTTCGGCACATTCTCCCTCCTCATGTCGTGGGGGAAATTATCAATCATCCAGTTCCAGATGAGAATCTTGGTGAGGATCTTCCTAGCCGGCGCTTCACTTCTAGTGGTCGTTTTGAAACTAAATCAGCCTATATGCCTTTGATGAACATTGTGGAATCACCTAGTAACCAAGTGTGGGATACTGTTTGGCGGTGGGAGGGCCCCCAGCGTGTTCGCTGTTTTTTATGGAGTCTGATAAGGGTTGGTCTAAAGACTAATCAGCGCAGGGTTCGTTGCTCTATGGGATTGGATGCGAATTGTCTGCTCTACAATGCTTCGATTGAAACAGAGTCTCATATCTTGAGAGACTGTCCGCTCGTTCAGCAAGTTTGGCAAGGCCTCCGGGGCACTTTGAGAGGGGTCTTTTACGGTCTCAGGCTTGGCATGGGGATTGGAGGAGATAGGTAGCAGCCAATCTTCATCCCTCTTCCAATGGGGTGCAACACCTCACTTTTGGTGCTACTTTGTGGGCTGTCTGGTTAGCCCGAAATGACAAGGTTTTTGAGAACAGTGCCTTTAATCCTCATCAGATAATTATGCGGGTTAGAAGATTACTGGTGGATATCCAAAATGATAATGCTCCAAAGGTTCATCTACTGCCTCAGTATGATCTCTGCAATATTGGGTAGAGTCATCCAAATTCGGATTGGTTGAAATGCAACGTTGATGGTTCCCTGCGAGATGGTGATCGTAAGGTTGCTTGTGGGGGAGTCTTTCGAAACAATATTGGTAATTGGATCCAGGGGTTTAGTAGAAATTTGGGGACAGGAACGGTTCTGGGTGCAGAGCTTCATGCTATTCTATCTGCGTTGGAGCTGGCTATGACTATGGGTATCTCAAAGCTTTGGGTGGAGAGTGACTCAGCTACAACTATTCATCTTGTCACCAAAGGGTTTCCGACTACTCACCTTCATGCTGCAGTGTTGAATAATATTGCTCGGTTATGTTCCTACATTTCTCATGTTACCCTTTCCTATGGTTATAGGGAAGGTAATCAAGTGGCGGATAGGCTAGCCTCATATGGCCATGAGCTTCCTCTTGGTCTTCATGTGTTTAATGTTCCCCCTCAATTTTGTATCCTCCTGCTTTGGCAGGATTTTGCTAGCATTAGCTTCCCTCGTAGGATAGTTGTTTAGTTTTCTTTTTCCTGGCCTTTAGGCCTCATTCTTACCAAAAAAAAAATTAAGCTTTATATTCAACAAACAAATCAAATCTAGACTTGACTTTTGTTTTAGGTAAGGCTTGACTTCTTATATGTTATAACATGTTTTCACCTATAAACTTTGATAGTTTAATTAAACTCTTAATATTATTGGGTTTATATGATAATATTAACTATCAATACCAAATAATTTAGAATTTAAGTATTAAAAGCTCAAGAGTCAAGGCGTTATATTAAAAAGGTTAAGTTAGAATCAAATCAAAAGAATGAAATTTAAGTTCGGTTTACAGTTAAGTAAAATTGATTTTAAAAATCAATGATTGAGATGCATGATACACATTTTACAAAACACGTTGGATGAAAGTGATTTAAAATTAATTCCGTAAAATCATGATTTTACCCTATAATAACGACAAACCACATATAAAGTCTCACATCTTTTGGTTTATAATTGGGTATAATTTATTAATTCTAAAAATGAATAATTAAGATAAGTGATGCGCAATTTATGAAATACATTGAATAAAAATGATTTAAAATCAATTTTGTGAAACCACGTGATTTTGCACGGCGGGAACGGTAAAACAAACCTATGCTTAATCCTATTTTAATCATAACAAATACACTGTTAAGCTTTTAGCCTTTAGGAATTAGGAACGTGCATGATTCACGATATATCATTCCCTATTCTTCCTGAAAGGGGGCACAGAAAAGTACTAATCAACTGCAACAGTCAGCATAAAGCGGCAAAGCGCTAAGTCATACTATACATTATTGATATTTGAGTAGAAATTGCTAGGTCCCCTTAATAAGCCAAACACTCGTTCGTTGATGTTGACTATCCGCTATTAGCTAAATTTATAAATTGATAAATAAGTACATCATTGATGAAAAATGAGTTAAAAATATTACCTACAGTAAACTTCAAAAAAAAAAAGTTAATAACTACCTTACTAAATTCAGATAAAATTATTTCAACTATATATTAACTTCAGCTTTTATATATAATTGAAATATTTTATCAAACAATCTCTCTATTCATACACTATATTTATATAATAATAATAATAGATATAGAAAAAAAATGTGTCAGCAATGGTGAATGTTGTGTTAGAGAAAGAAAGAGAGAAAAAAAATAGAATGTTGATGTATGTACATCAACACAGTGCTCCCGCATTTGTACCGCGGGAGCACTATTGCTTCTTTTTTTTCCTACTCTTGTTTATTTATTTTTTCTTTTTTGTTTCTTTTTCATTTTTTAAATATTTTTTTATTTTTTTAATTTATTAATATATTTATTATTTATTTTTTTATTTTAATAAATAATAATATAGATCAAGGAATACAATAAATATGTATTTTTTAAAAGAGTTGACATAAGTTTTTTATCATCATTATTCTATTTTGATGTTATTACCAAATGTACTACTTTATTCACCGTTTATGTGCAACAATTAACCGCACAAAATCAATTAATTAACCAAATATCTCACTCTGTTAACCATTAATGTATACACCATTAACCTCATTTAAAAATATGTTCACCGTTTCTGGACACAGAATTAACCTCATGTTAACCGGAGTTGCAATTAACCAGAAATCCTATTCTGTTAACCACAAACAGAAACACCATTAACCTCGTTTTTTTAAATAGTTTTTATTTATTTTTTAATTTATTAACCAAATATACTAATGCATTCACCATTTCTGTACACATAATTAACCTCACAAATTTAATTAACCAAATATCTCACTCTCTGTTAACCATCAATCTATACACCATTAACCTCATTTACAAATATATTCACTGTTTCTGGCCACATAATTAACCGCGTGCTAACAGGAGTTGTAAATTAACCAAAAATCCTATTCTGTTAACCACAAACGGAAATATCATTAACCCCATTTTTTAATATGTTTACCGTTTCAGGACATGTTATTAACATTTTGTTAACATGAATGATTAACACAAATTTTATGTGATCATTTATTGTATTTCCTTATCTATATTTTCATTTAATGAGATAAATAACTAAAAATAATTATAATAATAAAAAAATAAAAATTATTTAAAAGAAAAAAGGGGTGAAAAAAAAGATGGAGGGGGTCCCAAACAGTGCGGTACGTTTGCGTGCCGCACTGTTTGCGGTACGTAAACTTTTATTTTAAAAAATAGCGTGATAAACGTGTTCAGCATATCTATATTTTGTGAGTATAGTTAACATATTTTGTCATTTGATGAGTTTTTTTAATAGTTTTAATTTTTTTTTGTGCAAGACCACAGATATCCTCCACGGAAGGCAATCCTGTCGAGCCGGGTAGGACCTCTATGGGCGGCAAAGCTCTTCCTCCGAGTATTTAACACAACTGCATTCCCATGGCTCGAACTCGAGACCACTGGTTAAGCTGGAAATAATAGTTTTATTTGATTTAGACTAAACTCGATTACGCGATTCAAGTATTAATTGTGTCTAACATAATAATTAGATTTATATATATTTTTAGTCTCTAAAAAGTTAATGAATTTTGTGTTTAGTCCCTATAAATTTTTTTACCTAAGTTTAGTCCCTCATTAATTTTTCATTTTCAGGTTTAATCCTTGCCTTTAGTTTGCACTGTTAAATGATGACCTGACACCACCACAGTACGCTGACGTGTTTATTTAGGCTGACGTGACTGCCACGATGGATTTTTCTGAAATTATTTTCCCCAAATTTGGTATTATAACAAAATATGTTGATTTATATCCATCTATAATCTATCTATAATTATACAATCCTATAGGTATTTTAATATTTTTTCACTATTCATTCAATCTATCTATAATTATACAATCCTATAGGTATTTTAATATTTTTTTCACTATTCATTCAATTTATTAAAATATTTTATTAGTTATTTTTTTTATTATTATTACTACTTTTTGTTATCAAAAGTCGTGTCATCTTTTTAATTTAAAGTAAAATTGTTTAAGATGCAGACATTGATACAGATAAGCACAGATAAATTTGTTGAGATTAATATTGAAGTTTAGATGTGGTATTATAACAAAATATGTTGATTTACATCTATCTATAATCTATAATTTTACAATCCTATAGGTATTTAAACATATTTTTCACTATTTATTCAATTTATTACAAGGCTTAAATAACTTTTTAGTCCATGTAAAATATATGGTTTTTGCTTTTGGTTCTTATAAAATTATTTTTATTCTTTTGGTTCTCATAAAATTCAGAAACTTTTAAAAATGTCCTTATTGCCACTTGTCATGCATCCAACCATGCCACATAAGTAATCATGTTGAGGTGGCATATGATGTGGCGTGTCTAGATGCATGACATATAATCAAGAAATGATAATAAGGACCATTTTCAAAATTTTCAAATTTTATGAGGACCAAAAGAATAAAAATATCTTTATAAGGACCAAAAGCAAAAACCGAATTTTTTCAAGGACCAAAAAGTTATTTAAGCTTATTTTACTACTTTTCTGTTATCAAAAGTCGTGTGTAATCTCTTTTATTCGAACTAAAATTATTTAATTTATAGATACTGATACACATGAGTATAAATATATTTGTTGAGATTGATACTAAAGTTTGGATGTGGTAATATAATAAAATGTGTTGATTTACATCAACTTTATTGTGTATTTTCCTAATATTTTATTTACATTAAAATTGTTTAATTTGTAGATATTGATACACATGAGTACAAATATATTTGTTAAGATTGATACTAAAGTTTGGATGTGGTAATATAATAAAATGTGTTGATTTACATCAAATTTATTATGTATTTTCCTAATATATTATTTAGGGTGTTCATTGGTTTGGTTCAATCCGGCGAACCCGATAAACCCTTGATCCTACTGAACCAATCTGATTGGTTTGGATTTTTTTTAGCTAAATCAGGTTGGATCCGAACCGAACCAATCAAACCCGTCAATGATTGGTTCTGGTACGTAACAGATTAAAGATACTGGATCTGTTACCCGAACTGAACCAAACCACCCTAAATAAATAAAATTGTACTAAAATAAAAAAATTGGAAGAGATGAGAGATTAATCATCAACATACACATGAGTACAAATTTATTTGTTGAGATATTATTTAGGGTTTAGAGTTTGCTACATGGAACAATGATTGTTAATATGGTATAGTGTTCTAATACTTTAACTTTAGATATCAATATATAAAGCAAAATGAAATAACAAAACAATACACAGAGTCAGTAACTCGGATTCCTGCATTTAGCCTTAGAATGTGATATAATGATGATATCCTTTTAAAGTCTTACCGGTGTCACATCGACTAAAGCAAACCCAGGTGGATATACACAATTTTACTACAAACATTCACTAGATCCTATATATTACCACCTGAATTCCCTATAACCTATAACATTTAGTTAGATTGTGTTTCTGCTATCGCACCATCCGCATATACACAAAATTCAATTTAAAAAAACCAATATTCTCACAATTCTATCGAAATCAATTTCTTAAGTGATCCTCGTGCATTGCACGAGTTATACACTAGTTATATACATATTATATAGAAAAATAAAATATTAAAAATATATATATGTGTGTAATAATTGAAAAAAATAAATAAAATCATTGTAATACATTTAATTTTATTTAATATTCATTATTGAAATTTATTCTCTTTAAATGATTTCTATCAAAAAAAATATTTGATACATATGTTATTATTCATAAATTTTATAACATGAATGTACTATATGTATAACTTAATCCAAACTTCGATATTAATCTTAACAAATTTATCTATGCTTATCTGTATCGATGTCTGCATCTTAAATAATTTTACTTTAAATAAAAAAGATGGCACGACTTTTGATAACAGAAAGTAGTAATAATAATAAAATATTGTAATAAATAGAATGAATAGTGAAAAAAATATTAAATACCTATAGAATTGTATAATTATAGATATAGATAGATAGATTATAGAAGGATATAAATCAACATATTTTGTTATAATACATCATCCAAACTTCGATATTAATCTTAACAAATTTATCTGTGCTTATCTGTATCAATGTCTGCATTTTAAACAATTTTACTTTAAATAAAAAATATGACACGACTTTTGATAACAAAAAGTAGTAACAATAATAAAAAATAAAATATTGTAATAAATTGAATGAATAATAAAAAAATATTAAAATACCTATAGAATTGTATAATTATAAATGTATATATATAGTGAGGGAGGGGGCAATTCCCATGGCTGCTCCCCTCAATCCGTCCCTCCATATAGCTTTCTACGTAGACTAATCTCACGCTTTTCTGATATGTATGCTTACGTTTTTGTTTATCTTCGGATTATGCATGGCACCGGGAAGGACAGGTACTCTAGAATAATATATTGCTCCGTCCATGTAAGCATAATTTATTTTTTATACAATTAAGAGTATTTTTCAACAGATGTACTAATCACTTTCGTACAAAACTTAAAATATCGATCACCATGGGTTTCACCTCTGTCAATAATTTTTTTTATATTTATGAAAAAATCCAACTCTCATCCACATGTTTAAAAACTCATGCTATATGTTAATTGTATCTTGTTATATATATATATATACACTATAATATAAAGTAATTCAATTAACTCTAGTGTTGTTGATTGTTGTATATAACCCCGTTTCCTCCGCGTTAATAAATATTTATGTGTTTGATTTGGCGTTAAAACTAACCAAATTTAAGTATGAATTTTAAATGCAACTAGAAAAGTACTATTAACACATTCTTCGGCACACTCTTTCTAACACATTCACTATGATTGGTTAAAATTCACAAGGGTCCCACCACATTGGTAGTGAGACCCACATAATTTAGTGGGACCTATGTGAATTTTAACCAATCACATAAAAAATGTTGAAAAGAATGTGTTAGAGATAGTGTGTTGCCAACACTAACGCAACTATATTTAGTGTTAAAAACACAATTTCAATACTAAACCAAATTAACATATACTATATCCTTTTCACAAATATATTCTTAGATAGAGATTCAATCTAAAGCCGACAAAATCAATCATGAGCTCACAGCAAGATTTTAAAATATTGTTATGTTTAGCTAATCCATGACTTAATCAAGTAAGAAACCATTCCTAATTGGGGATTGGGAAGAGGAGAATAAAAAATCATTCTCATCTTACCTTAATTGAAACTCAAATTACGTAAGTGTCATGACAATAAACATTTACCATAATTTTTCTAAATTGATTTTCTCCATATGGATATATTATATAGTTCGTTCTCTTTCCTTGAAATTTGCTTCCTGAATTCCACGTCGAAAGCCTCTTCCCAACGAATGTGATGTGAACTCGTAAACTCACGCGGAACATAAACCAAGTCCAAAAAATAGGGAAGGAAAGATCAGTCTCGTTTCTGAGCTAAGCAAAAGAATGGGTGGAGTCAACGTACGTAGGCTCATGAAAACGGCAATATATAAATCCTAAAATTCAAACCCCACAGCCTTTATCCTCCACAAGTTTCTAAAACAAGCAACGGCGTCGTTTAGGGCTCATGAATAGGCAATATAATAAGTCTTAAAAGTCTAACCCTACAGCCGTTATCCTCCTCCACAAGTTTCTCAAACAAGCAAACGGCGTCGTTTACTGTGCTCCCATTTCTATATATACCCCACGTCCGTTCCCATCCATCAAATCTCTTCTTCTCCCAAACAGAAAATTTGCAGCAATCCAATTACGTAATTGGCCTCTGCAAATTGAACCTACTTCACCTCTTCTCATCACCTTAAAAAAATCCAAAGAAACTTCGAACACAAAAGTAATATAACTACATATATATATCTGGCCAGTGATCATTTTCAGTTGGGAAGATGAGAAAACTCTGCTTTAACCCCAAGACGCCGTCGTTTTCCATAGCTCGCCATTCTCTATCTTTGCCTGCTCCCTCAAGTTCAACCTCAAGTCCAATAACTCCACGGCTGAGCCTTCCTGACCCTAGGAGCAGCAACGAAGAGAGATGCATCGAAGAAGCAGAGGCACTGATAATGAAATGGAACGCAGAGAGCTCTGCATACGCCAAAGTCACCTCTCTATTCTACGAAGATAAAAACGAAGCTAAGCAATACATCAATTGCGTTAACCAGCTTCAGAAGGCCATGCATTCCTTGCTCTCTCAGAATCCTTCCTCCGAGAAACTCATCCTCGCTCACAACCTCATGCAAATGGCCATGAAGAGGCTCAATAAAGAGCTCTATCAAATATTATCCATGAACCGTGCCTACCTTGACCCCGAATCCGTCTCCGTCAGATCTTCCCGCACCTCTGTGCACTCCAACACCTCTGACTACGACGACGATTTCACGGCGGAAGAAGACGTTATCGCCGCCGGTGATTCAATCTCGGAAGTTGAACAGGTTTCTTCCATTGCCATGGCGGATCTGAAATCCATCGCTGACTGCATGATCTCTTCTGGTTACGCAAAAGAATGCGTAAGCGTCTACAACTCCATCCGAAAATCCATCATTGACGAAGGCATTTATCGCCTCAACGTGGAGAAACTGAGCTCCTCGCGCGTCAACAAGATGGATTGGGAAGTTCTTGAGTTGAAGATCAAGAGTTGGTTAGAGGCAGTGAGGATTTCAGTTAGGACGCTCTTCAACGGAGAGAGAATCCTCTGCGATCACGTCTTCGGTTCTTCAGAGTCCATCAGAGAAGCTTGCTTCGCAGAGATTTCAAGGGACGGTGCCTCTCTTCTTTTCGGATTCCCTGAACTCGTCGCCAAAACCAAGAAATCTCCGCCGGAGAAGATGTTCCGCGTGCTCGATATGTACACCGTGATAACCGCTCTGTGGCCGGAGATCGAATCAATCTTCTCTTCAGATTCCACCTCCACCTCCGCCATTCGATCTCAAGTCCTCGCTTCGCTTGAACGAATCACCGAGTCGGTGCAAACAATGCTCTCAGAATTCGAATCGACGATCCATAAGGACGCTTCCAGGTTGCCGATGAACGGCGGCGGAGTGCACTCACTCACGATTCAGACGATGAATTACCTATCAATCCTCGCCGACTACAGCAACGCGCTCTCTGACATATTCCTGCGATCGGACTCGCCTCCGCCGCCAAAGTCGTCGTCGTTACCGGATTCTTACTTATACAGTCCAGAATCCGACGACTCGACGGCGCCGGCTCTGACGGCACGTTTCGCGTGGCTGATTCTCGTGCTCCTTTGCAAGCTCGACAGCAAAGCAAAGCATTTGAAGGACGTTTCGCTGTCTTACTTGTTTCTAGCGAACAATCTCCGGCACGTGGTGGCGAGAGTCCGCAGCTCGAATCTGCTGTACGTTCTGAGCGAAGATTGGGCTGCGAAGCACGAAGCCAAGGTGAAACGGTTCGTTGCGAACTACGAGAGAGTGGCGTGGGGGCAAGTGGTTGAGTCGTTGCCGGAAAATCCAACTGCGGCGGATGCGAGGGTGGTGTTTGAGAACTTCAATTTCAGATTCGAAGAAGCGTATCGGAAACAGAATTTGTTTGTCGTAGCTGACAGAGAACTGCGAGACGAAATAAAGGGATCGATCGCGAGAAAAATTGTGCCGAGATATAGCGAGTGGTATAATGTGCTGCTTGCTACGGTGGGATCGGTGAGGGACATGACGAGGATGGAGTATGTCAATTTTACCCCTGAAGATGTTGATAGTTACCTGGCCAACCTCTTCTTTTTCGGAACAAGCTCAGGTGGCGTGTCGTCGTCTTCGTCGTCAGTAACTGCGTCCCCTCACCGGCGACGGAGTTAAATGCAAAGTTTCAACGGCGACTTTTTCCGCCGTTATTTTTCTTGTACAACTGCAAAGAATTTTGACAAAGCCAACAAATAAAGATAAAGATAACGACTTTTTGTGGAATAATTTTTTTTCCTGAGACATTCATGGAGTTGTCCACACTCACTGATAATTGGAAGAAAAGGATAAAGAAAATTAAGAAGTATTAGATAAATGTATAAAGATATGGAATGTCTATATTTTTTATATACGGATCAATGGATCATGATGTAGTTCTCATTACATACCTCTCTGATTCTTTTCATAAGAATTTTTTAGGAGGTTACTATTGTTATTATAAAACTTTTTTTAAATTATTTCTTACATGAAATTTTTAATAAAAATTCACTTATTTATTTTATATTTTTATTAATAAATAATAAATGTTTTAAATCTCTCTAAAGATGGTGGAAAGACTACTCATATCAAATATAAAAATCAAATCTGAAAAAATTAATGAATATATAAGTGAGTAACTAAGTAATATAAAGATAATATAAGATAATCGGGTAATTAATGGTAAAAGAAAGATAATAACTCGCAAAAATATTGGGAAAAAACATATTTATGCTTTTTTTTTTTAACTTTACATGGGAATGATATATTAGAGCAACTCCAAGGCGGGTTGCTTCTTAAGTTCTTATATTTAAGAACTGTGAGAAGCAACTAGGGCACCGTTAGAGTACATCCACGTGGAGTCCTTGCTAAGAATTTGAAGAGAGATGATGCTTCCACAAGCATCTATCCGTAAATTACGAGTCTTAAGACTAAATCAGAATATAAAAGTTGAGATGAAACCGAATATGGCGCGGATGACAGCATACAGTTGATAGGGTGCATGAACAAAAAATAAAATCCAACAAGGAATAAAACCTTATAAAGGAAAATTAACAGTAATACATGAACACAAAAAAATTACAAAAATTTAATTCATATACACAACCATTTACAAAACCAATTAAAAAAAATTGTAGATTCACAATTACTATTTTCAAACTAGCCATTATGAGTCAAACTAGCCGTTATGAGTCAAATGAGTTAATCCACGACAAAGGCAAACTCATCGCCAACTTCAATCAAATTTGATCGAACACATTTGGGAACATTTTGGACATCAACATGCATGATGAAAATTGAAAGATGTGTAATTTATAGATTATTAAGTGGATCATGTAGTTTTTTGTGAATTTTATCTTTAATATTGATGTTACCATTACATTTTAAAATTTATATTTAATTACGTTTACATTTATCTACGTTAAGTATTTATAATATATTAATACAATAGTATTTAAACAACTACCTTTAAATTTTATTTAGAAAATTATTTTTTATTTAATTACCTTTAAATTATTTTAAGAAAATTAATCTATAATTATTTATGTTTAAATTGTATTTAGAAAAAAATAAATAATATTTTAAGTTGAACTAAAGTATTAAAATAATAAAAGTGGGGTAGTTTATGGGATCCATTCTGGAGTTTTTGTAGAGTTGCTCTGTTGAAGCGTAGAGTTGCTTAAATTGTGAGAGTTGCTTAAAAAAGAAAAAAAGATGATGTGTACAAGTAGTACCCACATAAATAATATAAAATAGAGTAAATTACTCTAACCTCCCCTCTATTTTACATTTCCAACACAAAACCTCCTCTATTTTAAAAACCTACACAAAACCCCCTCTATTTTGAAAACCTACACAAAACCCCAATTAATATAATTTTTTATTATTTATTAAAAATATTTTTTTAAAAAACCCAACAATACCCTCAAGACACTTTCCTTTCTAATTGAATTATCAAAATTGATAAATGTAATAAAACTCCAACGTAAAAATCTCAGTCTTTCTCGCATAAAATTCATTCTTCTCGTTCTCCTTCTTTCTCGTTACCTTAACATTTATTATTTTACATATTAAGTTTTTTTTTAATTTATAAAGCTTTCTTATTAAGATCCGTCTTAGTAGATTTATTTTTAATGTATTAATACTTCATAAATTGATCTTAATAAATATTATTTTGGTTAATTTTATTAGTTTATGAGTTTTTAATTAAATTTTCAATATGAAAAATTTTAAAATAAATTTCTTTATTTTTCTTGTATGAAACTTTGATTTTTTTATTCAAAACAATGTCATTTGAAAAAATTATATGATGTTATTTTTTTTGCGTTTTCTTTTATTTACCAACACAAAAGAAAAAAATAATATATTTATAAAATATAAGGAGTTTGTATAAAGCTTAAAAATTGGGGGATTTTTATATAGTAAAGAAAAATGCATAGTTAGTAAGGGTATTTTAGTCAATTTAATAAAAAAAGATCATTGTTGTAAGTTGACTAAAATTTCTATTAAATGTATCATAAAAATTTGGGTTTAAGTGTAATGTATTTTCAAAATTGGAGGGGTTTTGTGTAGGTTTTCAAAATAGAAGGGGTTTTATGTTGGAAATACAAAATAGAGGGGAGTGTTCGGGAGTAAAATCATACTCCAACTCGACTTAACTTGACGACCATAGCGCCGACATGGCACGCCAACATTCGCCATACTCGACAACAAAAATCGAGGAGATAATCTAATTTCCAAGATACAATTCGAGATAGTCTTCAAATAACATTTCGAGATGACGAACCGAGATAATATGTTCGAGGTATCACGTCGGAATGACATTACTCTTACCAACTTCAGGAACTCCGAAGCTTGCGTCGGAAACCACCTCGTTTCCGAGGTTCATCCTGGCGCGTGTGATCAATCTGCTTATAGCGCGTGGATCCGTAATTTACGGAGGTGGTTACATTCGTAATTGACTTTCTCACCCAAATTACTCTATAAATATTGATGTTCAGAATGAAAAAGGTACGCTTTCTATGCCAGTTAGAGATTGATACTTTCTCTTAAAACACTCACTTACGTTAAGCATCGGAGTCCCTTGCAGGTACCCCTGCACCATCGTCTTCAACCTCAAGATCGAGAGATCATTGGAAGCAGTGGAGGAAATTCACTCATTGGAGCTTTAGAAAGTTCAGGGAGGTTGGAGTAATTTACTCTATAAAATAACGTTTTAAGCAATTCTTACAAACCCACAATTGGAGATCGTCTTATAAAGTCATAAAGTGCATATGCGTCTTAATCGTGTTAGGTTCGTGCAAAGCGATTGGAAAATTCGTTGATAGCATCATGGGTAACAAGCGGTCCACTTTGCTAGCCTCTTAAAAATTTGGTATTCTTTTCAAGAAACCTTTAATAGAATTTTTTTCCCCGAATTGCTAGTTCTTTAAATAATTTTATAATAAAATATTATGAGTAAGTAATTCTTATTATCAACCTTATAATTTTTTAAGATTTATTGGCTATACACTAGTTATCAGTGTAAAAAGTGTTACATTGTAATCCAATGATACGTTGTTACATCATTTAAAATGAGTATATCACCTAATGTATTATTAAAATCAATAAAAGATATGATTACAAATCATTGGATGATACTAACGGGGGTTGGTTCATGTGGTACATGCTTGATTCCCCTTAAGCAAGGTATGAAAAAAAAATCCCCGCTGGGAGAGCTAGCCCCACCATGATGTGGATGTTCCAGGCTCGAACAGGATTGTCTCCCGTGGAGGATACCTATGGTTAAACAAAAAAAATCATTGGATGATAATTTTATTTTATACTAACAATGTGTACTAATTATTTTTTGTTTTTTAAACTTTTCTTTATCATTAAATATTTATGACTAATATCGTATAAAAATTAAAAAAATGTTAAACTTATATAGTTATATGAAATATAAATAGTTATAATTTTGATTAAAAAAATTACAAATTCACAAATGAGAATTAAAAATTTGTATATAAATAAAAAAGATTTAATGTATATATATTGACAGTGTAAAAAAGTTTTACACAGTCATCAGAAATGATATGCTGCCACATTATTTATTCAATTTAATAACACGTGAGATATCATGCTCATTAAATGATGTGATAACACATCATTGGATGACCGTGTAAAATTATTTTACACTGTCGGTGTATATTAATTAAACTAAAAAAATTAATACTTACTTTTATACTTCATAAATATTTGAGGGGAGAATATTGGAAAAAAAGAATTTGAGGAAAAAAATAGAAAAGTTATATCATTTTCAAACAAAATAGGGAGAAGAAAAAAATATATGATTAGAGACATAAATATTTTCTCTCTTCCTATGAAAAAGGAAAATAAAAGTAAAAACCTACACCTATCCATAATTATATTAAAAAGATGTAAAAGTAGTTTGATACAAATAATTTTTTTTTCCTTTGATCTTTATTTTACAACCAGATAAAAGAATAAAAATATTTATATTTATATTTATTTTTCTCTTCATTTAAATTATATATAAAATCATTTAATATTTTATTTTTTATTGTTTAACATTTTTTTTCTGCGTTCAAGACTTCAAGTAGAGCATTATTGAGGGAAAATCAAAGTAAACATAAGAAAACGAAATATGAAAATGCAACAGTGTTCAACAACCACACTGTTGTCAATAGGAAAACATTTTTGAGTCAATAGATTGAAGAAAATTGTGATTAATCATTATTGTGATTATAACTGCTCAGAAAGAGAGACTTGGATTGAAACAACACGGCTGAATTTAAAGCAATGGACGAAAGATGGCGTGAAAAGGACATTTTAATGGACCCCTATGCAATACCCGTGAAAAATAATCCGGATTGATAGATGATGGACTTGGAACTTCTCTTACCATCCAACATTCTCTAGCAATTTAAAGAATGAAATACTTGGAGATTATTTGTGAAATCACTTATAGTAAAATTCGATCCGGTTTGAGGTGATTGCGAGTTTTCAGTTTTTTATTTTTAAAAAATTTTAACTAAATTTTTACAATTCAAACTGAAAACTAAAAACCATATTTTGTGGTTTTCAAAATAGACGTTTTGAAAACCACAAAAAGTGGTTTTTAGTTTTCAGTTTTGACTTGTAAAAACTTAGTTAAAATCATTTGAAAACCAAAAACTGAAAACTCGCATCCACCCCAAACGGCCTCAAATTGGTAGATAATTCCAAACTATTTCGAAGTTGAATTGCTAGAGATGTAGGAGAATAAGTAGTCATTTCCTAACATTTCATAACTAATGCTATTATAAAGGGTTGGACAATTGGAGTGGTTCCAAGCATGCTTTTTTTCCAAGATTATAATCCATTAAGCCTTGAGAGCAGCCATATAACATCTATAATCGCAAATGAACAAAGCGATATTACAATGCTAAACAAATAAGCTACTTTACAATTCAAAACATGCTCCCTTGTAAATCAATTCAACCAAAACACCAAGGGTATGTTTGTGAGTTGAATTTTGGAGGGGAATGGAGGAAAAAGAAGGGTTTATTGGAAGCCCTTCCCCCCCTTTGTGTTTTTAAGTTTAAGTATTTTACAAAGTCTTTCCCTCCTCTTCTCCCCCTCCCTTCTCCTTCCAATCCTTTCCTTTCTCTCCTCTCTAAACTCACAAACACACCCCAAGACAACTAAAAAATAACAAAGCTCCTAAGTTGGTCATCCATGTCATTGGAGTTACTTGCAGAGCGAATCGTTTTCATTCGCTTATTTTTGTTTTGTTTTTCTCTGATCAGTTCAGATGGCTCTGTCATAGCTAACAGAATAATCAGTTGATATCTCATATACAAACTAAGCTTCCTAATAGTGGTCGAAGAGGGGTGGTAGAAGAGGAGGTGTAAATGAAGGAGAGGGAGGAAGATATGAGAAAATGTGAGGCTTGAAGGTGGAAGAAGGGGAAGGGGAGGAAAGGTGTTGGTGGAGATGGAAGGAGGAAGCAAAAAAAATCTTACCGTATAAGAGAGGATACCCATCGAAAATGGGAAACAACCCATCCAATATGGGAGAAAAAGCCCATAATGGGGAGGAACCCCCCCATCCAAGATGCGAGAAAAAGGCCCAGAAAGGGGGAGGATGCCCTGTTGTCTGTGGGAGGCTTTGATGCGTTAGGGTTTTAAGTATGATCAAGCATATGTTTGTAGTGGCGGATCGATCTTGACCAAACAGGGGGTATATATAAATTTGGGCTTGGGCTTAGAAAGATGCTACCTTTGTTCCTATTTAATTGTATGTCCCATTTGAAGAAAATTTATATTTCTATTTATTTGTCCAATTTAGAAGTTCAAGAAGGTATTAATTATATTTTTTTATATTTACTATTAATAAGAGAGATAATATGATAGCGCCTGTCAGTAGAATTCTAAGCTGACAGCTGGAAGCTAGGATCAAGCATGGAGCTGCTGGGATTGCTTGGAGCTGAATCAAGCAAGGGTCAACCATACCTTGGTCAACCCATTGACTTTTGACCATGGACCAAAGTCAACATGCAAGACTCCATCTAATTAGGAATTAATAAAAGTAGGATTAATTTTAGGATTAAATTTGTAATTAGGGCTTGAATGTAATTTTTCCTTTTCTTAATGAGTGGGGCGCTAAATTGGGTGGGATTAATGGCTTAAGTGTTAGCTTAGCTACTTAGCCAAGAGTCATGGGATCAAATCCCATTAGGAGAAGTATTTGAATCATCTTTTATTTTTTTGTAATTTTCCTTCCCTTGGCCGCCCCCTTCCACTCCTATATATAAGAGGCTCCTCTCTTGTATTTTCACAACTTTGATGAATAGTAAAGGCATTCTGCCCAATTTCCTCCTCAATTGTGAGTAGAGAAGGCTTGGTGGTTCTTGCTCAAACCAACCAGAGACTTATCTGATTCTCTTGAATTAGTGGCGTCTAGCACTGGGACTTATCTGCTGTGGGGTTGCCTGCTTTAGTGGCGTCCAAACCATCTCTTTCTCTTCCACTTTTTCTTTCATTTTCTCTCATTTTCTTGTCATTTTGGGCATGAATATAGCTACTGCCGAGCTGCTATATTTCTCCATTTAACTGCCTGTTCTTGATTCTAATCGGTTGATTTTGCTCAATTCTAGATCCGCACACTTCTTGCTATCAATTGGTATCAGAGCTTTGTTGGATTGAGCAAATTTGAGGCTGTTTGGAGGTGTTTTGGCCGCTGCATTTGGCGCAGAATTTTTGGTCAAAAATTTCTATAATTCATCTCTTTGTTTCACTTGTAATTCGGACTTGGACTGTTTCCCGGGCCCGAGGTGTCTTTCTGCTGCTTTTAGCTTGTTTGATTTGCTTGCAATTGCTTGAATTAGAGGGACCTTTGGTGCGCAAATACCATCCCATAGGTGTTTGATGAAATGCTTCTTCTAATTGCTCATACTTGTTCTTGAGTGATTCTTGCAAAAATTGTTATAACTGTTGTTTGTGGTGGAGTGTGGTAAGTGGAGGCATTGTTGTCTTCATTTTCCAAAGATCGTTCACCTACATTTTCTCCTCATTCCACCATTAGTTGTTCATCCCCCATATCACTTGTTCATATTATCATCTCTTTACTTTCCACTTTTAATTTTCCGCCATTTAATTTCAGCTTCTCCCCATACTTCTAATTTCTGTCATCCCCTTTACATTCTGTCATTTACTTTCTGTCCTCCCCATCCTTTTAATTTCAGTCATCCCCTCTACTTTCAGCCATTTACATTTATGTCCTCCCTATCCTTTTAATTTCAATTTCCCACTTTACTTTCTTGTCATTTATTTTTGCCCAATTTTTCTTCCTATTTTTTTGCCATTTTTGCGCATTTCTTGGGTGTTGTGTTGTTCAATTTTTTATTTTTGTTCTGTTTGTCTTCTTGGCATTTTGATTGCAAAATTGAATTGAATGTTATCTCTACCTTGGACTTTCCCTGTTTGATTATGCAAAACGCTCACCGTTAAGCTACTTTTTGGTTCATAAAGTTGGAAGAAAACCAATAAATTTTAATTATTGATTTTCCTTCAAAATTTAATTCCAATCTTAAAATTGAACCAAACGCATTTCTGACACTGTTTTGTGTTTGTATGATTAACAAGGAAGTGCTAAGCAATTTTTTTGGAATTTTTTGAAATCAGGTTGCCATACCATTTTATTTTACAGTTTTTAGAATTCAGCATGTCTATTTTGTTTTCTGGTACCGTTTTGGACCAGTTGTAGTTAAAAAATCTTGAAAAAAAATATTTTAGGTAGATTTCTATTTTTTATAATTTTGTACAAATTTCTGTAATTTTCTGTTGGGGTAAAAAGAAAAAGAAAAGAAGCAAAAAAAATTAAAAAAAATTATATTGCCAAAAATACAAAAAGAGGTGCAAAAGGGGTGCAATAGTCAACAACAAAGGAAAAAGTTAAAAAGACACCCAAAAAGTCAAAAATTAAAAAAAAAAAAGAGAAAAATAAATAGAAAAACAACGAAAAGAAAGCCGAACAATACAATTGACCCTTTCACTGTAATTTTTCATTTCATTTTCTTGTATATAGTATTTTTGAGTTGTACTAGTTGTTTTCTCCAAAAATGACTATTTGACAACTCGTTTTAAAAAACTTACAAAAAACAATTCTCTTTGCAATTTCTTTTGTTTTGTCTTGTTTGCACTCCATTCTTGTGTATAAGCTTTCTTTAGTACTTGCATTTCTTGTTTGTCTATATCAATTCCTTGTTTTGTCTTAGGCAATTCCTAGTCCTTTCAGTAGTTTTTTTCCTTTTGCTTGTGTGCTTCTATTTGGGAAGGGTTAAGATTAAGTCTCACTGTTGTTCTTTGCAAGATCAATCCAACCTTACTTGAGTAGAAGAGGCAAGAGAGTTTTCATTATAGAAAAAGCCCAAAAAGAGTGACATACACGAGTGTTACATTCCATTAAGTGTAAACACTAAGTTGAGTGGAAAGGTCCATTAAAAAAAAACTTAAAAACAATGGGTAGTAGGAAGTCACCACCTCCTTCACCTAGGACTCTAAGGTATAGGGCCAAGTTGCAACATGCAATTCAAAACATGGCTAGAATGATGAGAAATGAAATGAATGAGCTTAGGCAAGAGTTAAGTGGGAATAGGAGGGAGAGAAGACATTCTTCTCGAGAAAGAGGAAGTGAGAGTAGATATAACATATTAAGAAGTGAAGATAGATACCACCCTGAGAGTAGTGAGGGAGAGAGACATTCAAGTCATACTCTTAGGAGAAGGGAAGTAGGGAATAGGGAACATAGAAGGCCTAGGAGGCGTGAGGAAACTAGGAGGTATAAAGAAAAGTACTGTGAGGAAGAGCCTAGGAGGGATAGAGAAGAATACTATGAGGATACCCATAAGAGGCATATGAGATAGCATATGAGGGAAGAGGAACCTCAAAGGGAACAAGGGTTCAAGGGAGTCAAAATAGAAGTCCCAACGTTCAATGGAAGGAATGATGTAGAACAATACCTAGAATGGAAACTTAAAATTGAACAAATCGTTAGTTGCCATAGGTATAGGGAAGAAGAGAAAGTTAATATAGCTTCTCTTGAATTCAAAAATTATGCTTTGGTTTGGTGGCATCAACTTCAAGCTGATAGAAGAAGGTGCAATGCTCCTTTGGTTTCCTCTTGGGAGAAAATGAAGGCCATCATGAGAAAGAGGTTCATACCTCAACATTACACTAGGTAGTTACACATTAAACTCCAAACACTTAAGCAAGGTTCTAAGAGTGTAGATGAATATTTTAAAGAAATGGAACTTGCTTTGATAAGGGCAAACATAGTTGAGGATAGTGAAGCAACTATGGCTAGGTTTATCAATGGACTTAATATTGACATAAGGGACATAGTGGAGTTGAACCCTTATGTTGAAATGGAGGACTTGGTACACCAAGCCATTAAAATAGAAACTCAACTTAAAATAAAGGGTAGCTATAAAAGAGGCAACTCTAGTTATACAACTAGAATCAAGGAAACCCTAAAGAGAGATGAAGGAAAAGGCCAAGAGAAGGAAGAACCTAAGGGGGTTCTAGGGTTGCTTCTAACCCACCTCCTTCCAAAACACCAAATGTGGAACCCTCTACTTCCACAAGAGACATCAAGTGTTTCAAATATGCTGGAAAGGGGCATATAGCTTCCCAATGCCCAAACAAGAGGGCGATGTTGGTAAAAGAGAATGGAGAGTACACTAGTGCTAGTGAGGATGAAACTAGTGAAGAGGAAAATAAGATTAAGAAAGAAGTGTTTAGAACTGAGGGAAGACTTTGCATGGTAAGAAGATCATTAGGGAATCAAATCATTAGAGAGGATGAGCAAAGACAAACCGTCTTTCACACTAGGTGCATAGTTGAGGGACGAATTTGTTCCTTAATTGTGGATAGTGGAAGTTGCACAAACATTGCAAGTGCAAGAATGGTAGAGAAACTTGGATTGTCTACCACTCCCCACCCCAGACCGTACAAGTTATCTTGGATATGTGATGATGGGGAAAGGGAAGTAAATAAGCAAACTCTCATCTTTATTTCCATAAGTGACTATGATGATAATGTTTTATGTGATGTTGTACCTATGGATGCCACACATATCTTTTTGGGTAGACCTTGGCAGTTTGATAAGAGGATCATCCATGATGGTTACTCTAATCAAATATCTTTTAAACATGATGGAATTAAAATTACTTTTATGCCAATGTCAATCCAAGAAATATGTGAGGATCAAGCTCACATGAAGAGAGAGATAGAACTTGAGAAAATTAAGAAATTGAAAATAGAAGGTGAGGATAAAAAGAAAAGTAAGGAAGAAACATCAAGAGTGATGGTAGAAAAAGTGAAAACAAAAGAAAAACAAAAAAATAAATAAAAGGGAAGCAATGTTACTACTTCATCAATTTAAAATTGCTGACCTTAGTTGTTTTGAAGGGGAACAAGAAAATGAGCTGTTGATCAAGGAAGGAGGAAGTAGCGACACTACAGGGGAGTTTCCTCCACCATTTCCTCCTCCTCCTCCTTCTCCTCCTCCTCCTCCTCCTCCGTCTTCTTCTTCTTCTTCTTCTTCTTCTTCTTCTTCTTCTTCTTCTTCTTCTTCTTCTTCTTCTTATTCTTATCCTTCTCCTCCCCCCCTCCTCCTCCTCCTCCTCCTCCTCATCCTCCTTCTTCTTATCATCTTTCTTCTACTTCTTCTTCTCCTCCCAAACTCCCTACATGATTCCCAAGTATTATTGTTATGAGTATTAGGGATTAAGTCCTTGGGAATAATGAGTCTTCTTTGTTGGCTAAGGTTGAATGAGGATGCCCATGATTGGAAGCCTAGCAAGGATTCACAAATCCTAAAGGGAAGTCTCCACCTTTCTCTTTCTTCTTGTCATCCATTCCCAATACTCTCTCCTACCCCTTATGCTTTCTTTTGAACTTTCAGATTTAAGGATAAATGCTCTTCAAGGGGGAGGGAATGATGACGCCTATCAGTAGAATTCAGAGCTGACAGCTGGAAGTTAGGATCAAGCATGGAGCTGCTGGGATTGCTTGGAGCTGAATCAAGCAAGGGTCAACCATACCTCGGTCAACCCATTGACTTTTGACCATGGAGCAAAGTCAACATGCAAGACTCCATCTAATTAGGAATTAATAAAAGTAGGATTAATTTTAGGATTAAATTTGTATTTAGGACTTGAATGTAATTTTCCTTTTCTTAATGAGTGGGGCGCTAAATTGGGTGGGATTAGTGGCTTAAGTGTTAACTTAGCTACTTAGCCAAGAGTCATGGGATCAAATCCCCTTAGGAGAAGTATTTGAGTCATCTTTTTTTTTTGTAATTTTCCTTCCCTTGGCCGCCCCCTCCCACTCCTATATATAGGAGGCTCCTCTTTTGTATTTTCACAACTTTGATGAATAGTAAAAGCATTCTGCCCAATTTCCTTCTCATGTGTGAGTAGAGAAGGCTTGGTGGTCTTGCTCAAACTAACCAGAGACTTATCTGATTCTTCTGAATCAGTGGCGTCTAGCACTGGGACTTATCTGCTGTGGGGTTGCCTGCTTCAGTGGCGTCCAAACCATCTCTTTCTCTTCCACTTTCTCTTTCATTTTCTCTCATTTTCTTGTCATTTTGGGCGTGAATATAGCTGTTGCGCCCAACTGCTATATTTTGCCATTTAACTGCATGTTCTTGATTCTAATCGGTTGATTTTGCTCAATTCTAGATCCATACACTTCCTGCTATCATAATAAGTGGAAATTAATGAATAAAAGATTGAGATAAGGGATATATTAGGGGAAAAGCACAATGAATTTAATATAAATCAACACGTTTATTATGTTTCTTAATATGTGTTCTCATGTAATGAGACAAATAAATAAGAATAGAGATAGTAGATAATAAAAGGTGTATATGTAATGTGTTTCAAATGAAAAATTTAGTCCATAAATTTATCACTCACATATGTATAAATATGATTTTATTGGGGTGGGGGCATATAAAATTGTATATATCTACTAAGATTTTTTGGGGAGGGGTCTTGGCCCTTTAAAAGACCAATCATTACGTGTTTGGTAGAAGTGTTGGTGACCACTCTCTCACATTCACTTGTCTTAATTTTAGTTGCCTCTAATCTTGTTTCATAAATAATATTAGAATCAAAATGAATCTCATTATAAGTTATGATCAACATTCAAGTTATTTAGTTCATCCTCCATCTCTCTATATATTACAAGGGTTACTATTAATATTCAACACAAATCTTACAAGTATGCTTAAATCAATCTCAACAAAGATCCTTTCAAAGTGATCTCTGATCATATTTAAAGTATTCATATCCATCTTCAAAGGACGACTAATTCCGGATGGTAAAGCCAAAAGAATTTCCTCATTAAAGTATTTCATGCTAAAATTAGGGATTTTAATCCACATAAAATTTTGTTTATTTGAGCCTACGACGTCATGAAATTGGGAATCCGAGGACAAACAAAAATTAATGATAAAAAATCATCCAAGGACCTCGTTAAAAGCTTTATTACAATTATCATTTCAATCAAATGTGGCCATTAAATAACCATTCCCATTATCCATCAAAACAAATCCTCCTGACAACTTCCAAATTGCTCTTAGTTTGTCCCTCCAAGGAGCCTAGAGCTCTTACACTCTAGACTTCTAAACATAACATTTAAGGAGAAGTCTATACCCTATTCATGCTTAATTTTAACCAGGTTTTGCAGAATAAGATCTGTCGCGACCTTAGTTTAAAGATTTTGCTTTTCTCCAAGTACTTTATTCTTAAAGGAAACTCATTATCTGTTCGGTGGTTATGGTTGAGCCCTATAGTCACGATCTATTTGAGTACAGAAAATCATAAGAGTAGTTATTCATTTTGATTAAATTTTTATCCATGTGTTACCAATATTCATCTTATGATTTAAATATTTATATATTTTGTTCTCATGTAAAGTAAATATTACATGTGATTTAAATATTAATATTTTTTATATAATTTTTTTGACATATAATGTAAATATTTAACTATCTATCTTGTGTTTAAGAAATTAATATACTTACACCTAAAATTTTCACCTTGGATAATGTAAATATTTATTCAATTTAGATGTTAATACTTTTATATGTAAAGTGGTTTTTATCCTCTCTAATGCAATAATTTGTCCTTAATCAAGCATTTGAAATCAAAATGAAATGAAAAGTGTAAAAAGGTAAAAAAATATATGTAAATTCCTTTTTTTATGTCTAGACTTATTTTTATGTAGTGCACTTTAGAGGATAAATGTGACATTACAATTTTTGAGATTTTAATAAATTAACAATACAACACATGTCGATATAATTAATCACATTCTTAACCGTAAAATTTTCAATTAATAGTTATGATAATCCACTTTACTCTCTAAATTATATTTGTTATCCTACAAAAAACAAATCCTCTCTTTAAATAAAAACATTTCTAACAATTTAGCCATCAGATTAATATTTCTTTAAAGTATTACCTTTACGGTATTTGTTAACAAGGTGCTTCTTTAAAAAATCTATTTTAATTATATTATAAATAAAATATTTTTGAAAAATATAGAGAATGCATAATATTAAAAAATTTATATTACTAATATTCTTTATATAATATATAAGTTGGGTTTTGACAATTTTCGTCGTAACCTATTTTTAACCTAATCCACCTTTTTTTTTGGTCAGAACCTAATCCATCTTAACCACAAAATTTGAAAATTATGTTCATGGCTAGTCCTCATTGGGTCAGGTTAGCTAGTCTACAGGCCCAATTATCATATTTTAGTCTTTGCCAAGCAAAATCTGGGCCTCAGATGTGAAGTCCAAAACCTAAATCCAGTAAAGGTCCTTTGGGAGTGGGGACTTATGTCATGTCCACCATTTGATGTAACGGGCTATGCGCAATTTTATTGTAAATGTCCCTGATTTGAACAAAGTCTACTAGATAATAAATTTATATAACAATTCACATAATATATATATTTTTTCTATATCTCCACCACATCATCTATTACAATTCCCACATTTTTCTTTTCTCTCTTTTATTGCTCTTATGTTTGTATGAATTTCATTTCTCAAACTCTACGGGGTGTAATGACCATCCTCGTGAACTTGTGCTAGCCGTGATCCTTTCAGAAATTTGGCACAAGAATATATATGGGAGAAAAGCTAGACATTGAGCGTCCATTTGGTTTACAGTTGAGTAGAATTGATTCTAGAAATGAATGGTTGAGATGGATAATACACGTTTTACAAAACACGTTGGACGGAAGTGTTTTAAAATCAATTCTGCTGAATATAGTTGTGTGTCTTCTTTGTAATTCTCTTCTCTTGTTACTGGACTTTCTTTTTATTTCATTCATTTGCTATAGTTATATTGTTCCATTGTTATGTCTTTCACCCTACACTCTATCATTACTTAGGCTAAGTTCCACACTTCCATTCACAAAGACCTCATGTGGCTAGTTGCTGCCTGCAGGGATGTCACCAATTCTGTCTTGTTATCGAAATAAGAACCCAATAGTAGCAGATTAGATGATTTTCTTACAATATTTCATTTGATAAAAGTTGCAATGAGTATGTCCACCGAATCAAGCATCAACTTGAATCTTCACTACCTACCGAAGTTCTAATAGAGAGTATAATATAATGGACGAACCTGAAATTGGTTATATTCTAATGGCCATCGATCAAACTTTCAGACTAGTTTCATTGAAAAATATAAAGGGTAATAAAAGGTGCAACTAAATTACTAACATAAATGAGAGAGGATGCCAGTGAACAATACCCCACACATATATAGAACCATAGGTTAGAGTGACAAGGTGGATTGGAGAACTGCTAGGAATTTTAAAATTTGTTATGGTTTACAAATTTGATGATGGGATCACGAATGAAATAACTCTAGAAAAAGCTTGAGTCAAGAATCTCCTGCATAACCAGTATGACACATCTCAAAAGAAAAAAAAAATTTGAATCAGTGAATCTACATGAAACAGAGGATGTTTAACTATACAATCACCATTGAATATATTTCATACCATTTCATCTCATTTGTTGAAAAATTACTATATCACCAGGGCACCTTGAAAACAACTTCAAAATTGTTGGTAATGGTGAGAACCCAATAAGCAAAATTGGGGTGTACAAGACCCGGTTTATCCATTTGACCCGTCCCAACCCGTCCTATTCGGGCCGGGTCCGTTCCTGTGCTACAAGAAAGAATATAACCAAATCTGATCTAATTGAGACTCATTTTTTGACCCGACATCAGGTTGAGGACGGGTTCGGGTTCACCTTCGGGTTACCCGGCCCGTCCTTCATATAAAAATATAATATTTATTACATATGATTTTTTATTATGTAAAGTCCTAACTTTATTTTTTTATTTTAGAAAGGGTTTTTGAGTCTAAGTTTCCCTTATTTACCTTTAAAAATACATTATATACATAAAATTATATAGTGATATAATATTATTTTTGGTTTAGTAATGTCCCAAACTTTAAAAAAGTAAAAAATATTGCATACATTAAGAGATATTCTATTGAATGCAATATATTTATTAATTGCATGAACTATTTTCTTTTGAACATTGTTATATGATCATTTCATTATTATATTTAGCTTATATGTCGGGCCAACCCGATCCTGTCCTACTCGAACCCGATCTTACTTCGGGTTTCTTCGGGTCTATGGACTGGTTCGGGTCCAATGAATTGGCCCAGTAAAAAATTAGGGTCGGGTTAGGGACATGTAAAACCCGTCCCATGAACAGCCCTAAGCAAAACCACGATTATGTAGAATTGTTTTTAAATCTCAACCATTTATTTTTACAGTCAATACTCAGCTGTAAATCAAACCGGCAATTATTCCCGAACATTTTTATAAAATCGTTATGAATTGAACAACCATATTGGTTGAAACATATGATGTTTAATTAAATTAATTAATAATGATATTATAATATAATAACAAAATACTCTTATAATAAATAGTATATAAAGGGTTATGGGGAATGCAATGCATGGAAGGGCTAACGAACCAACCAACGATTTTTGTGAACGAGTAGTTTTCGGTAATGGTGGAGATCAAAACCAGAGGGTGTGGTGTTGTGTTGTCGAGCATTCTGGAATGGGGCACCCACCCCCAATCCCACCGTAGTAGTTCCCCTCCCTCATGGTCATGGCCATGGATCACGGCCAACGCCCTCTGTCCGAACCTGCCACCCCAAGGTCCCCAACCACCCCAAGGCCCACCCTCTTCCTCTCCACTTCCGGCAAGGCTCTCCTCGTTTCCAACTCCAACAAATCCCTCGTCCTCTCTAATTCCGGCAAGCGTCTCGACAGCAAGAAGAAGTATGTCAAGCAGGTCACCGGTCGCCACAACGACACCGAACTCCACCTCGCCGCCCAGCGCGGCGACGTCGCCTCCGTCAGGCATATCCTCGCCGAGATTGACGCTCAGATGATGGGAACCCTAAGCGGTGCCGAGTTTGACGCCGAGGTTGCTGATATTAGGTCCGCGATTGTCAACGAGTTCAACGAGTTGGGAGAAACCGCTCTCTTCACCGCCGCTGAGAAAGGCCACATTGATGTCGTCAAGGAACTACTCCCTTATACTACCAAAGAAGCCCTCTGTTTCAAAAACCGCTCCTGCTTTGATCCTTTGCATGTTGCTGCTAGCCAGGGTCATCAAGGTTAGGTACCTATCACATTCAATTTCAAATTCAAATTATATACATGTTCATATAGTTGTAACTATAAGTTTCATGCGATTATGGATAGTGAGTGTTTTACACTCTTTTGGAGTTACACCTACATTTCAATGAGTTGGATTGAAAAACCATGATAGAACATGTGATGAAGAAGGGAAAAGACGGAGAGTGAGGAAGAGGGTTGTGAAAAAAATTAGGAAATTACACTTCATTTACTTACACCTTGTGCAAATGTGTTGGATTGAAAAATCATGATGGAGTATGTGATGAAAAGGAAAGAAAGATAGAGAAAGTGAGAGGGGGTTTTGAATGTGAAGTATGTGTGAAAAAATTAGGTCCTGCTTTCAACCCCATTTACACCCCTGTATATGTATTGGATTGAAAATTCACAATCAAGATATGGAGAGAGCAAAGAGTGAAGTGAATGTGAAAGAAAAAGGAGTGTGAAAAAAAATGTGAAGTATGAGATTGTTATATTTAATACTTGTTTCAACTGAATGTTATATATTGTTGTGGCAGCCATTGTGGAGGTGCTACTAGACCATGATCCAGAGCTAATCAAGACGTTTGCGCAGTCAAATGCAACTCCTCTTGTCACTGCATCTACAAGAGGGCATGCGGATGTTGTTGATTTGTTGCTGTCACGGGATCCTAGTCAGTTAGAGATAGCTAGATCCAATGGAAAGAATGCACTCCATTTAGCTGCCCGCCAAGGACATGTTGATGTTGTGAAGATATTGTTAAGGAAGGACCCGCAGCTTGCTCGAAGGACGGATAAGAAAGGACAAACTGCATTGCATATGGCTGTTAAAGGGGTTAGCGTTGAAGTGGTGAAGTTGCTTCTTGATGCAGATGCTGCTATTGTCATGCTTCCTGATAGGTTTGGCAACACTGCATTGCATGTAGCCACCAGGAAGAAGAGGGTAGAGGTATCATAATAGCAGAACTTTAAACATTGATATAACAGTACAACCATGAGGAGTTAGTTATCTACATATCCTATTTTTTTTTTAATATATTTCTTGCTTTCGTTTGCGGACTAGAGATATGTAATAATGCTACTTGAATTTGATGAATATATGTGTCATGCCTGTTTTTAACATAAGAAATGCATTAGTTATGACTCAAAAAAAATTATGCAGATAGTGAATGAGCTGTTACTTCTTCCTGACACCAATGTAAATGCCCTGACTAGAGACCACAAAACAGCTCTTGACCTTGCAGAAGCGCTTCCAATATCTGAAGAAATTTTGGAGATCAAAGAGTCCTTGATTCGTTATGGTGCAGTTAAAGCCAATGATCTTAACCAGCCAAGGGATGAGCTAAGGAAAACCATGACACAAATTAAGAAGGATGTTTATTTTCAGCTTGAACAAACTCGAAAAACAAACAAGAATGTGAATGGGATTGCTAAGGAGCTACGCAAGTTGCACAGAGCTGGGATCAACAATGCTACCAACTCAGTAACAGTGGTTGCTGTGCTATTTGCAACTGTTGCATTTGCAGCAGTTTTCACAGTTCCTGGTGGTGATGATGATACTGGGAAGGCTGTGATGGTACACACTGTATCTTTCAAGGCCTTCTTCCTATCTAATGCTATTGCACTCTTTACTTCATTGGCTGTGGTGGTGGTTCAAATCACAGTTGTTAGAGGGGAGATAAAGTCTGAGAGGAGGGTTGTGGAGGTGATCAATAAGATGATGTGGTTAGCCTCTGTCTGCACCTCAGTTTCATTCATTGCAGCATCTTATATAGTAGTTGGTCGGCGCAGCCAGTGGGCTGCAATCCTTGTTACTGTTATTGGGGGGATTATAATGGGTGGTGTTCTTGGTACCATGACATATTATGTGGTGAAATCCAAACGTTTCCGAAGAGAGAGGAAGAAAGAGAAGATCTCAAGAACTGGAACAAACTCATGGCGTCTTTCTTCGGGTTCTGATTCAGAAGTAAATCCAATTTATGCCATTTGATGTTTACTTTGGACTTCAATGTAAGTTTGATGCTTCTGTACATTGCTTTGTATTTGACAAAATATTGAAAAGGAATTCTAGCTCAATTTGGAGGCTTCATCTGTTGATAGAGAGAAAAAGGATCATGGCTTTTATGAAAGCAAATGGTTTCTTGTTAGTTAGTGTTTCAAAGTGGAACGGCACAAAGAAGCCAAAGTGGTCAGTTCCACTGTTTTTTAAAAAGGTTGATTTCACATCAGACATCAGTTATCATACTTGTGGTATTTGTGAACATAATTTTTTGCGATTGTTTTGTTAGGTGTAGTCAAAGGCACGAGGCATCTTAACGGGTCAACAGCTCGTGTTGGTTGAGAAGAAGGCTTCAGTGAGGCGCATGCCTATGATCCCTTAGGTACACCATTCTTCTTTAGGCGAGGAACTTGCCTTTAGTGCCTTTTGAAACTTAAGCTACCTCAATTTAAGTGTTGATTGCTGTAAAAATAGTTCAAAAAACCAACCATCCTAATAACTGTGATTGTAAAGAGGATAAAATGTTAATAAAATAATTAGTTTTGGCTTTTGGGTCTTTGACTCTAAGTAGCTTTTTGTTCTGTAAACAAACCAAATTTGAGAAAGTGAGCAGCAAGGCTCAAAGTCACTTCCTAAGATTAAAGAGACAGAGGTTGATTTAAATGAGATAGAAAATTATGAAGAAAGATTTAAATTTAATGAAAGAGAAGATGAAAACAATGAGTTATGGAACTGAATCTTAATATGATTTCATGGATGCACTCTTGGGGATTGAGTTGACTAAATTAAACTAGGGGTAGATAGCCATCGATGGAGTGACGGGTATGGGCATGGTAACAACAAAACTGAGTGCTTTGTAGTAATACATCTTCTTAATTTATTCTAAATTTGTATCTGGAAAGGATAGAATTAAGGAAATGACACTTCCATAGCTTATACCCTCTGCTTCATCATCTTCGTCCTATCTGACATGACATCTCCCTCCTTAAATCTGCACTCCCCTGCTTCATATCTCTCGTCTCCCCCCTCTCTCTTAACTTCGCTTTCCCGTGTTTGCAATTTTGAATAATTAAATTCTTGGAAAATGACAGAAGTGAACTACAAGGAAGTTGAGTAACCTGCAGGTTTGAAAATGTATAATTATATAGTGCCCTGTGCCTATCTTTGGATTGGTAGAATGGAATGGAATGAAGTAAAATAGAATGAAAATGTATGATTATATAGTCCACTATGCCTATTTATTGTTTAGATTATTTTAAATAACATTAATAAAATGAGATATGATATAATGCATTTCATTTAATCTCTTAATTTTTTTTTTCATTTATTCTAATTAGGAGTACAGGCCAGAATTAATATTTTCTTTCATTTCATTTTGTACAAAACGTATTTATGCATTGATGGCTTTACACTATTGTCAGGTCCGTATCTAGGAATTTCGGGGCCTTAGGCAAAAGTTAAGATAAGGGCCCATTTTAATATAGATTAATAATTTTTATGTTATTTTTCTGGCATTTTGAGCTGTAAAATTATTTATTAAAGTTATAATCAAATAATTCTAACATCTCACTCTCAATAGATAATATAGCTAACTCATTCAATTTATCTTGTAGCATAGTTGATCTTAAATATGATTTAATCAATTTTAATATTGAAAAACTTCTTTCAGTGGTCGTGACAGTTACAAATAATGTTACTAATATTCTATAAGCAATGTATGTATTTGGAAAAAGAACCTAATCTTTTTATATAGTTCAATATTTTTAATGGTGTGTTAATTTCATTTGTTAGAATTTCTTTCAATAACTTTAATTCTGAAAACAAATCAAAGACCATCAATAACAGAATGATCCTCAAAACTCAAAATCTTTTCAAGATTGATACAATATTTTTTCAACTCATCTTCCCCTAAAGTTTTAAATTTATTTGAATCAAATAAAAAACCAAACATGTTTTCATATTCTAAAAATTGTTCAAATCGACTCTCAATAGAAGAAATAGACCAATCTAATATATACAAAAAATAAGCAATGCGAAAAGAGTCTTCAACAGAATGAACTATCTCATCACCATCAATGTCATCAAAATATTTTTTTCCCATGAATCTTACATTTTTCATTGAACTTGGGCTCCATATCTATTTCAATAGTTATTTCTTTGGTGGATTCTAATGCAGATGCAAAACCATTTTCCCTATAATTTTTTAAATAAGTTATAAGGCCTCTTAAGTAACTATAGCAACATCTATATGCATATATTTAGATTGCATGATCTTACTTACGGAATTAACCACAAAAAGTATATCATACCAAATATTCATTCCCAATAAAAATTCAAAATTCTCCATCTGATAAGTCGCTAAACATATGACTTCACTCTTTATCTTAGGATCTTCATTGGTTTTCGATAATTGAACAAGTGCATCCCTTATTTTTGGTGCATTAATGTGGTAACCGTACAAGTAGCCAATAGATCATAGGCTCAGCAATACTATTGATACAAGGAAGCTCACTGTTAAGTGTTGAGTGACTTTCATTTGCAAAAACTAATAAATGGATTGTTGACTTTTAAGTAGTTTAAATGATAAGAAAAAAAAGATATAAATAATGTAAGATGTGTGCCTTATAAAATATTGGGCCTCATCTCAAACATTATTAATTTTTTTTAAAATATATCAATAATACTACTATTTAAAAAAAAATTCGGGGCCTTATAAATTTGGGGGCTCTAAGCAATGATCTTAATTACCTTATTGAATGTCATGTCGGGACGTGACTATTGTATGGAATATAGGTATGAAAATCTCACATTTTATCCATGAGTTTAATTTCACATTAATTTTTTCTTTTGGCCAATTATATCAACTGTTTTGGATTCAATTCCTTGCACATATTTATAATATTGAGTGCTATTTTATATACAAATATATATTGTCAACATCGGTTCAATTTCAGCTCCATAATTTTATGTGTAGAGTAGAGATATAATTCATCGGGTGCCTAATCCTCTTTTGGAGATTTAAACATGTCTTTGCTCATTTCAAGAGTATTTTCCTCTTCAATAAAACCATCTTGATTATCTGTCCTTTTTTTTCTTTTTTCTGGGATTTGCCTTTAGAATCGTGTAGTTCATTACCACACTTCAGGTGTGTCTTTTATTCCCAACAAATTGTCTTACTGCTACATCAATCCGGAAAGTGGCATTTGCAGTTGGTATACAAGATTTAGTTATCCCTTTTTAGGTCAATAAATGCATCTTTTAAACTTTTAGTTCATATTTCATTGTACAAGAATATGATGATAATGCATTCAATGTAAATTAATCTCCAAGCTGCTTATTTTCTTTCTCCCTTAATGTTGCGAATAATAACAAGCCAAACATGTTGAAAAAGGATCTCCTAGTAATTTAATCTGGTATCAATCTAGTTTATGTTGCGATGCACGTGGATTAAATTCTGTTGGCCTAAGTGTCAAGAATCTTTTTTAAGTGGAATCAAACTTCTTGTCACTTGAATCAACGTGTGTTGGTTGGTTAATATGTAAACTAATAAATACATTTCTTACAATTTTAAATTTATATTTGTTCTATGCAACTTGAGAGGTTAGTCAAGTGGTTTATATTTGTTCTATGCAACTTGAGAGGTTACTCAACTTTTATTGTACTATAAATTATCATTTTCATCTAAAATTTTCACAAAATGAATAAATTAAATCATTTTTAACCTTCTTCCTCTAACTTGCCACCAAAACCTCAAAATTTACCCAATATATTAAAAACAATCCCAAATTTCTCCTTCAAGTATTTATATTTTTTCTTGTGTTTTATTAAAAAAATAGTAATTTCTTTTTATTAAAAAATTAGTAATTTCTTTTATAGGAAAAAAAGTAATTTACTTTGAACATCTTTTTATATTGCACGTTAAATTGAAGTGATTTGATGAAAAATCAAATGATTTTTAAATTTTATGAAATATTGTAGGCTCGATCTATTTAATGAAAATTGTTAATATAACGGTTGGATTGATGGAATTCAATGTTTATACAAAGTTATTAAACGGAATAACTTTACCCGAAGTTACTCCGGGAGTAAGTTGATCCCAACCCTTTCTTTTTTAATATTATTATGAGAAATGTTAATAATTTATTATTTTTAACATATTTTCATATTAAAAAAATTTCATGTATATTTTACATAATAAAACGTGAATTTAGACAATTTAATGAGATTCACTTAATATTCATTTACTAATAATAACGAATCTAGATCTATAGAATGAGATACTAGATCTATAATAATAACGAATGTGTTATTTACAGTACTTATTATTTGATAAAATTTTATGTTAATTCTATTAGTAATTACTAATAGAAATAAGCTCAAACTATTTAACTAAGCTCCTATAAATTTCATCAAATAACAGAAAAATCATTAAAAAAGGTGTGAAAAAAATGAGTTCGTACCATTAATTTGACAAATGCTAATATTAACAATAACAATTCAACACTTAAAAGAAATAGTAAAAATTTACTGAATATTTTTTAATTCTTTAACAAATATCCTGCATCAAATTGTGACAAACCTTCAAATGCATGCAAGACGGTCAAACAGAGTGTCATCAGAGGCAGGCTAGTTTGAAGACAAGTGTGAACAAGCAGACACAGAGCTGGATGGATGGGGTTTGTGGATTGGCAAAGGAGACTATACTAAGATTGAGGAACGAGGAATGAAGAAGTGGCAGTGCCGTGATGGTCTCAAACACTTACCTAATTAATGCGATGTGCGTCTCTGTCTCTGTCTCTGTCTTTTAGTAGAGCCAAAGGACTACAAAACAAAACCCCCCAAGTGCCGGCCACTCGACGGCTCTATTATCCCTATAATTAAAGGGACACACTTTTTATAACCTTTGCCTTTTTTTTTCTATTCTTTTCCTTATCTATTGTTATGAATCCGATATATTAAGTGAATAAAACACTCATTATAAGCTCTCCCGATTAAGAGTAAATTAGCAGTCTAGTCCTCCACTTTTATAGTACCTTTTATTTTAAAAAATATGTTCGTTAGTCCCTCACTTTTACTCGTGTCATACATTTGGGTCCAAAACTATAAACGGTGTTAATTTACTGACTGGGTACATTATCTGACACGTGGCTTCACTGTGGAAATGAAAAGATGTTGTTTTGGGGTGCAATTTGCTTTGTCCCTCACAATTTGCTTTGTCCATTCTACGAATGGGGACAAACCTCAAACACAAAAACATGAAACAGGAAGCACACCCCAACAAAAGTCTAAACCTACCCCAAACCTTAAACCCGTAAAAACCCTAAACAATACAAATAGCGCGAATCAATTTACAGTACCTGCCAATCCATTGCAACTCCGGCCAAGGAACGCTTTGCACACTCAACGCCGCTTCAAAGCCACCAACTATGGAGAAAACTCAGCTTCGATATTTCTAAAAAAAAATACGCGGGAGAGGAAATGCAGCTCTGGAAATAATGTGGAACCGTTAACATCACTATAGTCCCATGCAGTGGCGGACCTTTGTTAGGCCCAAAAATTTTTGAAAAATATTTTTAGGTATATATATAGGTATTAAATTTTGGGTAAAATATGTTTTTCGGCTTTATTTATTTATTCAACTTTGGTCTTCGTCTCAAACTTTTAAAACATTTGTTTTATATCCCCGTACCTTTTATACACGTTAATGATAGTTCCTAACATAAATTAGCTCTATTAAGTTACTGACTTTAGTGTTGAGTCTCATTTAATCCATGTAGAAGCTAAGTTCAATTATTAAACAATTGAGTTCATCATTAACTTAACAGAATTAATTAACGTTAAGGACTATGGTTAAAATGTTTTAAAAATATAGGGATATAAAACAAATGTTTTAAAAGTCAGGAACGAAAAACATATTTTACCCTTAAATTTTATATTGGTGTATACATGTTGAGGTGGATACACCAAAAAATAAATGGATGAATAAGCGAAAATTTATAGATGGGATAAATGGTATGATCTAAAAGGAAAAGATAGGTAGAAAGAAAATGGAGGTGGAAAAGAAGATGTAAGATTAATAAGGTGTATGTTAATCATAACTCGTTCAAAAACTAATTAACACTTCATCAAATAAGTTTATTTTAATGTATAATATTCTTCTTAAAATATAAGTGACTATAAGATTATTTACTTATGAATGTTTGAAATTTCTAAAACTTAGTGTGCTTGTTCAATATGTCAATACTATATTATTTAATAGTTGGATTGAGAAAACATAATATAATACTAGTATATTAACCTACGTAATGAAAAATTAATTTATAATAAATTAATATCTTTAAAATAAAAAAAAATTAGCATTTACTAATATATAAAATTCATATAGGAAGAGAGATCGAGTAAAGAGAAAAGGTTAGGGCATGTTTGGTTTGCATTTTCATTTCCTGTTTCCATTTTATGTTTCCTGTTTTCTGAAATTTTACAAAGGAAAAACTGGAAATGTTGGAAACAAAAATTTGCTGTTTTCAGCATTTCCAGTTTTTCCTTTGTAAAATTTCAGAAAACAGGAAACATAATGAAAACAGAAAATGTTTCCTCAAACCAAACAGGCCCTTAGCATTCAAGATTGAGAGGGAGAATATCACTCTTAAAAGTTGTGCGCGAAGTTTATCATGAAATAAGGTTAGAGAAAACGTGAAAAGTTAATAAAAGGGGAAATGAGGTGAATGAGTACCTCACTTTCTAAAGTAAAGTCTCAAATTTATAAAAAATTAATTATATATTTAATTTATATGTCAAAAAATTATTTCGGCCCCCTCAAATATTTTGTTCAAGATCCGCCACTGGTCCCATGTGTAATATACAAAGCCAAAACGACATCATTTCATTTCCACCGTGAAGCCACGTGTCATATAACGTGCCCAATCAGTAGTGGGGGACTGAAGAACATATTTTTTAAAGTGAGGGACCAAACTGAAAGGCACTGTAAAAGTGGATGAGTAGACTGCTAGTCTACTCCCCAATTAATGAATTAATTTTTTGGATTGAACTCTTATAATCTTCATACTATAGTCTACTCCCCAATTAATGAATTAATTTTTGGATTGAACTCTTATAATCTCCATACTATACACTGATAGTGTAAAAAAGTTTTACACGGTCATCCAATAATGTGCTGCCAAATCAGTTAATGAGTATGACACATCATATGCTATTAAACTTAATAAATGATATGACAACACATTATTGGATGGCAGTGTAAATAACTTATTAAATCCTTAATTTAATATTAACAATGTATTTATTTATATCATTAAAAATAAATTTATTATATTCTAACACTAAACTAAATATATATGGACCGGTTACACGTTGAAAATTGAAGTAATAGACTTCTTATTTTTTTTTATAAACCTCTTTTTTATTGTAGTACATGTGTCTTATGATGTGTTTGTTTAAAATTGAAGTACTCGACTTCTTATTTTTTTTATAAACCTCTTTTTTATTGTAACCAAAAAAACCTATTTTTTTTATTTAAATCTGAATTTTAATGCACACTTTTAAAACGGAAAGATCCTCTCTCTCTCTTTTTCCAGAAAGCAATTATACCGTTAGGAAGTATTGAAATGAATCTCAAACGATGACTGAAATGGTCGTTAATTTATGACTGCAATTCTGTTTTTGTTTTTGTGGGGTGGGGATTGTCTGTATATCATTGATATATTTTCATGGAATTCATTTTATGACCATCCAGATCAAAGAATTTTTTTCTTGACTATCCTAATATTGAATTTTTAATTTACAACATACGGCGGCTGGTGGAGCATGTTGTACGGGAAATCATATCCACCAACTTATATACTAAAACTAGTGTAGAACCCGTGCGTTGCACGAAATCATTGAAAAGAGCAATTATAATAACTGAAAATACTAAAAAAATGATAATATGTTTCTAAATAAACAATTTAATAAAGCTAATCTTCAAAATTCAATAATAGGAGACTTATGACAGAAATCCTGCAAAAAAAATAAAGGGAGTTGGTTAATTTAAAAATAGATAAAATGTTGTATAAATGTAAATAAAAAAATTAATAATGGAATGAAATATAGAAAAAAGTGTTGAATAAATACCTGCTCAGAATACTTTGAAATGATCAGATGTATTGAAATAAATACATGTTCATGAAAGTTTCTGGAATACTTCTCTATAGACAACGTTAATTGTGCAATTCTCAGAAACATTATCATGATTTTTCAATAAAATCTTTAATCCATGGATAAATTTCACTCTTGACAAAGCAACATACAACTGACCATGTGTAAATACTGGTCTTGGAAGAAATAATCCAACACATGACAATGTTTGTCCCTGAGATTTATTGATTGTCATTGCAAATGAGACAACAATAGGAAACTGTCTTCTTTGAAATTTCACTGGAAGAGTTTGATTATTTGGAATCATGTTCATCCGGGGAATAAGTGCAATTCCACCAGCTCGATTTCCAGTAAGAATTTCACATTCTATAACATGATTACCCAACCTTCTTATCTGCATTCTGGTGCCATTGCACAACCCATTAGATTGGTCTATATTTCTCAACAACATGATGGGAACACCAACTTTCAAAACCAATTTATGTGGTGGCAGACCTGAACAATTCAAACCATTTAAAACTTCAGGTGAAAAAAATTCTAATTCACACTGGGAATTACCTTCTTCTCTACAAACAGAATCTGAACTCAAATAAGTTCTTTCCTCTCCTGTGATTATGTCCATGATATGATTGTTTACTTGGGAAACCACATCCAAAGTTGGAGCCAATATGCTTCTTTCCTTAAAGAATCCTGGACTGTTCATGTTTGATAACATATCAGGATATACAAAATCAATTAAATCATCCAATCCATTTTCAGAATTCTTAATTAACATCTGTTCAGGTATTTGAATTTCAGCTTCACCATCAGTAGTGTCCCCTGCAAGGCCATCTCCGACTTTTAACAACCATTCACTAAAGCTTTTCAACTCAGCAGTTGTGCACTTACTGCTTTGATCATTAAGTCTCATGTTTTTGTAAGTGTTAGTACTTTACAGAAAGACCACAGGTATGAAGAATTGATTACTGAATTAGCTATGTCTTGCCTTGATCCTCTTGGAATAACTGGTAATATCTGTCTAAAATCTCCACCCAAACAAACTACTTTTCCCCTAAATGGCAAATCAGGTTTATAGTTATCACAAAACCTCAAGATATCTCTAAAAACATCTATCCAATGCCTCAAAGCACAACTTACTGACCATGGGAGCTTCATCCCATATACTCAAGTTTGCTTTTTGAATCAATTTAGCATGGGGAGATCCTTGCTTAATGTTGCAGCATGAGTCCTCATTAATATTCAATGGAATTTTAAATCTTGAATGTGCAGTTCTTCCATTTGGAAGTAAAAGTGAAGCAATTCCACTTGAAGCAACATTCAAACAGATTTGACCCTTACATCGAACTGCAGCAGATAGTGTATTCCACACAAAGGTTTTTCCTGTGCCTCCATAACCATATAGGAAAAAAAAATCCACCATTGTCACCTTCAACAGCTTGCATTATTTTGTTAATGCTGTTTTTTGTTCATCAGTAAGTTTCTGTAAAGAATTACCTAAAAAATCAGTTAGAACTCCACGATCAAAATTCAACTCTTCTGCAACCAATCTTGATGACAGATTCTGAACTGTATCTGCTGATGGCAAAGGAATTGGAGGATTAATCTCTTAAGCTTCTTCCATTCCCCTGCATCATTTCTTCTATCTCCCCAAGACAAATGTTTTTAATCTCTTCTTCACTTAATTGCAAATCTACAATATTAAAAGTAATAAAGTAAGAATGATTTACAAAATCGTAAATAAAATTATTTAGTAATAAAAGTAAACATTCACCTTCCATCTGTAGCAGTTGCCTTTGGTTATAAAGAATACTATCAGATAGTTCTTGCCAACAACTTTCCCATACATACTCTGGTCTTGAAATGTTATTTGAAATTAACATGATAGTAAATAATTTTCTGATATAATGACCAGAAGCCCATGTGAATGATTCCTTAATTGCATCAATGAATTCTTTGTCATCTTGAAGCAGACCAAGTGCATAACATGCATCTTTAAAAGTTGGGTAAATAAAACCATTTACAGTTCTCATGTCTTTAAAAACCCATGCATCCCTTTTGGATATTTAGCAACAATCAAAGATAATAATCCTCTCCATTTCCGGTAGGAACATGAGAAACTCTTCCAATAGCAAAACCTTGTTGTCGAGGCACCCATTTTAATACTTTTTATTCCACACAAATTTTGTTGGAAGTTCAGTATAGGTCAACCCCCTAGCATCTGTATACTCTTTATTAGCCTGCATCCAGCCTTGAAACATTGTGGTCTTGATTTCAGCTCTTTCCAAAACATTCTCAACAACTTCATTATCTCTAAAAACAACAGACTGCTGATCATTCAAAATGAAAAGGTAACCTGATGACAGGAGGATATTTGACCTGAATATCAAAGGTAAATAGCCTCCATGTAGCTTCACATGCTGATATATACCTACAGTCATAATAACTTTGGATCTCATCCACAGAATCATGATTTAACAATGAAGCTGTCACTCTGTCATTGCCCTTGTGCACATACTTGAATAAGTACTTAATAGAACTTGTTTGACATGTGTATTCAACATTAATATGACATCCAAACTTCAAAAGTAATTTTGAGTTGTAAGGAAACAATGAATGTGTTGTCAATGAGACACTTCTTTTTTTGAATAACTCCTCCCGTTATCAATCCTTCTATACCTTGGAAAACCTTCATCATCTATTATTGTCCGATGTCTGAAACACTTTGGATAATGCTTAGTACATTTTCCATTTCTCATGCAAGGAGAATTTCTGTTATAAACACCACATGGTCCATGAACCATGAATTTACTAACTAATCCAAAAAGTTTAGGATTCGAAACACTGTCAGGAATTTCTGCACATATAAACCTATCAATATCCTCAGGAGATCTTGGATTATGTTCAGGATGCATGAATAACAAAATGTGTGCATGTGGCAACCCACGCTTTTGAAATTCAATAGTACAAACATCTGAAATTTAAACAAAAATTCAGTAATTTAATTAAATATTTCATGTTGAGTTGAAAAGAAAAACAAATTAGTAACTTACATGCAGATACTTTGCCAAAGATATACCCCACTCTTTAAATATTTAATGAGCTCATCTAACTTAATCTTGAAGACTCTGCACAAAATATCTGGCCTATCTTCAGCACTTACTCCATGTCTCTGAATATACCTCTTAACTTCAGGCCATTCTGGATTGCAGGTCATTGTAATAAAAAAACTTGGATATCCAAAATATTTGCAAATGGCAAAAGCATCTTTACAATTATTAAACATGTATCTAGGACCACCAGTAAAAGAACTTGGAAGAATTATTCTTTGTCCTGTAGCTGCTGCATTAGTCTCTCCACGAACTAAACATTCATGTAATCCTTTATACTGATCCACTCTTAACTTAGCTTGATTGAATCTAATGTACCTTAATCTTTCAGCTTCAACCATAGTATATGCATCAACCAAAAACTGTTGAAATAACCTTTTTGATTTGAGCAAAATAGGAGAATCTCCAATTCTTTCCTGAATTCTATATGCGAAAAATTCTCGCATGCTTACCTTATTCCTTTTCCTACTGGAACAGCCTACAACATTTTCAGAAGTTGGGATATCAGGACGATATCCATCTTCGCCAAAGGGGAAAATTAAAGGATATTGCAATCCCAAATAGTTAGGATGTAGTGTATCCACAATTTGAAGGCTCCCTACATTGGGTTTCTAAAATAATGTCCCTGTGTGCAAGAGATTCATCAATGTCTCCTACAATTATTGCAGCTACTTCTGAAGCAGAAGGTAAATTGTATGTTTTCCATCCGTATTCCTCTTTCTAATCAATTTTAGCTTGATATCACCAAAATCTCTTTCAACAAACGATCTCTTGCATATCTAAATGACTTTGCCAGGACATTATGTTCATCAAGCATTTCCTTTAGGACTGTCACTATTTCTATATCTAATGAAGATGAATCCTTATTCTTTCTGCAAATCATTTTCAAAAATAAATTTATTAATAAGATTGGACTTAAACAATGAGGAAAGTATATGACATTGCATTAGAGTATACCTGACAGCCATTATTCTGTTATCAACTTCATTGTCTGTATCATATATGTACAATTGTGCAAACTTTGGTTTCTAGTTAGGCTGTGGAATAAGACTCCCAATTGTATGATAATTTTGACCACCCAGTAAGAAAATTGGAGGAGCTGTTCCATTATTTACTTCATGATTTACTTTTCCAGCCATTGATGTGAATGAAAACATTCCATTAAATGCTCGAATGTTGTTCAGAAAATATTTGCTTCTTTCATTCCTTTATTGTGTAAATCAGCTAAAATTGGTGGAGGCATTGGAAGCAATGGCAACTTGACTTTTCCTTCCATGCAACAAAGAGAAAATTTAGGTCTATTTGAACCTTTAGTTTTTGATAACCTCTCATCAGACCACATTAAAGCCTTGCAGGAATTCACACTCAAATGAATTGTCTCCAATGTCTAAGACTTCTGAAATAAAATACAGAAACATGCAAAAATTGGTGTGTCAGATTAGATAAAAAAATATGTAACTGTATAACAAAAGGCATCATCAAACCTTCCTCAGGATGGGACATTTGAAATATTGCATGAGCTTGTAACAAATCTGAAAATAAGAATAATATATAGGAATATGTATTATCAATGATTGTAAAATAATTTTAAAGCAGATATTCAAACAAACTAAAACACCTCTTAATTCAATTTCATATACCTGCAAAGGTTGAGTCATCAAACATATCCATTCCATCCAGGTCTTCTTCTATAATTGAATCATCAAATTGATCTAACACTGTATAAATGATATTACAGAACATTAAATAACATAATACATAATCAAAATGGGGAACCTTGCATGTTAAGCAACATTTATAGATAAAGTACCTTCATAATCATTAAAAGGATATCTGTCAGATTCATTAGTCTCAATATGTTCAGCATCCTGGAATAAATAAGTAGGATGACATTGCACAGACTCGATTATTCTTGAGTTTTGTATGACATGCTTCCCTCTTTTTACTTTAATACTGTCATGAATTAGATAAATGATGAATATGTCATATTAAAAAAGTGACTAAAAATGTTTAATGGCAAATACTTGTTATAAAAAACCTTGGAGTTAAAGTTAAGATGTCACTATGTGCAGGAGAAGGAGATGATTGGATTGGCTTATCCTGAAATCTTATCCTCAAATTTTCAGACATCTCTTTAGAAGATCCTGTCAGCAGAAATAATAAGTTATTCCTAAATCTTGTTTTCAATACCTTCAAGTGGTTAAATTAATTATAATAGTCACTGATGCAACTTGAGAAGTATTCTGAGTTGTTGTACTCACAACCATTTATGTGGAAGAATCTTGAAATAGGACAACTTTCAATTGTGAATATTTTGAGAAACATAATATTAAAATATGAAAGATGAAAATGCACAAACCATTTGTTACTACAGATTGAGTCATTGATGGATGGACTACTTCGGTGGCAGATAAGATGGGGTTGACTTTGATACTTCCATTAAGAATCAAAAAATTTTCCTCACTCCGTGCAATAACGTTTTCTAAAACAATTAAATCAAGTATGAATACAAAAAGAATGAATCTATAGTCAATGAGATATATTCATGACAGAAAAAGTTGAAAGATAATATTAAAACAATACCTTTGCATATCATGTTTTCTTTTCCAGAAGTGGTTGCTCTTCTTTTGTTAAAGGAGTTATTGAAACATTATCTATTGTAACAAATGTAAAATAATACATTAATTAATTTCACAAAAGATGAATTCTAACATGAACAACAATTACATCAACTACAACCTTGACTTATTGGATCCAAAGGTTTCCTGCTCTGAAAATTGTTGTTTTAAACTGGTATTATTGCTTAGTGATTCAGTATTCCATCCTGAGGCTGAATTCGTCTTTTCCTTTATTCATCATAATCATCATCCTTGTACACCGAGCCATCTTCTTCTGATATTCATCATCTTGTTCCATGGCTAATGAAGGGAGAAAGAATTCAATGAAAAGTAAAGAAACTTGTATCTTGTGTAATGTTTTATTACTCCAATTTAAATGAAATACATTTCAATTTAACCATCTATTAGTCTTATATTTAAATATTTAAACTAAATAAACCATTTCAATTTACTGTACAAATTTTTATTTTATTAATAATCAACGTGAATCTTTATTTAATAAAGTGATTTATTATGAAAATATTTTAGGCAATATCATGATTATTTAAAACATTAATACAAAATATTTAAAAATAAAATTTTTATAATAATAAAATGGGATTGTACACGTTCCAAAATTATAAATCTGATTCTTAAATCTTACAGATCATTCTTCATGCATTAATAAACGTGAATTATGGGATTCTTAATATTATTACAGGCTACAGTTTCCAATCCCACTAAATATTTCAAAATTCAAATTTAAAATTTTAAACTCATAAAGTATAACATTGATTGCATTAGAAATCTTAATGGCATCAGAAAACTAAATAAACCATTAAAATAAATCAATATTTAAATGAAATACGATTTCAATTTAACCATCTATTAGTCTTATATTTAAATATTTAACTAAATAAACCATTTTCAATCAGATTTTTATTTTTATTAATAATCAACGTGAATCTTATTTAATAAAGTGATTATTATTAAAATATTTTAGGCAATATCCTGATTATTTAAAATATAATACAAAATATTTAAAAAATAAAATTTTTATAATAATAAAATGGGATTGTACACGTTCCAAAATTATAAAATCTGATTCTTAAATCTTTACAGATCATTCTTCATGCATTAATAAAACGTGAATTATGAGATTCTTAATATTATTATAGGCTACAGTTTCCAATCCCACTAAATATTTCAAAATTCAAATTTAAAATTTAACAACATAAAGTATAACATTGATTGCATTAGAAATCTTAATGGCATCAGAAAACTAAATAACCATTAAAATAAATTAATATTTAAACTAAATAAACCATTTCAATTTACTGATCAGATTTTTATTTTTATTAATAATCAACGTGAATCTTTATTAATAAAGTGATTTATTATTAAAATATTTTAGGCAATATCATGATTATTTAAAACATGAATACAAAATATTTAAAAAAATAAAATTTTTATAATAATAAAATGGGATTGTACATGTTCCAAAATTATAAAATCTGATTCTTAAATCTTTACAGATCATCCTTCAATCATTAATAAAACGTGAATTATGAGATTCATAATATTATCATAGGCTACAGTTTCCAATCCCACTAAATATTTCAAAATTCAAATTTAAAATTTAACCTCATAAAGTATAACATTGATTGCATTAGAAATCTTCATGGCATCAGAAAAACTAAATAAACCATTAAAATAAATCAATATTTAAATATTTAAACTAATTAAACCATTTCAATTTACTATACAGATTTTTATTTTTATTAATAATTCAACGTGAATCTTTATTTAATAAAGTGATTTATTATTAAAATATTTAGGCAATATCCTGATTATTTAAAACATTAATACAAAATATTTAAAAAATAAAATTTTTATAATAATAAAATGGGATTGTACACGTTCCAAAATTATAAAATCTGATTCTTAAATCTTTACAGATCATTATTCATTCATTAATAAAACGTGAATTATGGATTCTTAATATTATTATAGGCTACAGTTTCCAATCCCACTAAATATTTCAAAATTCAAATTTAAAATTTAAACTCATAAAGTATAACATTGATTGCATTAGAAATCTTAATAGCATCAGAAACTAAATAAACCATTAAAATAAATCAATATTTAAATGAAATACGATTTCAATTTAACCATCTATTAGTCTTATATTTAAATATTTAAACTAAATAAACCATTTCAATTTACTGATCAGATTTTTATTTTTATTAATAATCAACGTGAATCTTTATTTAATAAAGTGATTTATTATTAAAATATTTTAGGCAATATCCTGATTATTTAAAACATTAATACAAATATTTAAAAATAAAATTTTATAATAATAAAATGGGATTGTACACGTTACAAAATTATAAAATCTGATTCTTAAATCTTTACAAATCATTCTTCATGCATTAATAAAACGTGAATTATGGGATCTTAATATTATTATAGGCTACAGTTTCCAATCCCACTAAATATTTCAAAATTCAAATTTAAATTAACCTCATAAGTATAACATTGATTGCATTAGAAATCTTAATGGCATCAGAAAACTAAATAAACCATTAAAATAAATTAATATTTAAATATTTAAACTAAATAAACCATTTCAATTTACTGATCAGATTTTTATTTTTATTATAATCAACGTGAATCTTTATTTAATAAAGTGATTTATTATTAAAATATTTTAGGCAATATCATGATTATTTAAAACATGAATACAAAATATTTAAAAAATAAAATTTTATAATAATAAAATGAGATTGTACACGTTCCAAAATTATAAAATCTGATTCTTAAATCTTTACAGATCATCCTTCAATCATTAATAAAACGTGAATTATGGGATTCTTAATATTATCATAGGCTACAGTTTCCAATCCCACTAAATATTTCAAATTCAAATTTAAAATTAACCTCATAAAGTATAACATTGATTGCATTAGAAATCTTAATGGCATCAGAAAACTAAATAAACCATTAAAATAAATAAATATTTAAATAAAAAAATAGAACATGGGTTATTACTTACTAAAGTAACTAAACCCAGGCTTACTCTCTAAATTATTTATGCACCTACAAAAAGGTTTTTGGAACAGGTAAGAAATGTATTAAAATTTTATTTTAGCTTTAAATTTTTGTTAAAAATCAAATAAAAAATTGGAATTAATGGCACTTCTATTCAATGCCTTTCCAAATCATTTTCACAGGATGATTATAACACCGGATAATAGAAACAAAAAAGCGATGAATAATCGGAAATAATAAAGTGCAAATTGTTGAAAACCAACAAATAATGTTTAACAACTGTTCTTTCCAAAAAAAAAAGCCAGGACTAACTCGTAAAAAAGACATGTAACAATAGTCTTAACAAAACTGTGATGAACATAATTAACAATAAAAAAGAAATGAGACTAATTCTTCTCTTCCTTGATAACTTTCCTCAGCTTCTTAGCAGATTGTCCATCACCATGAACAGCAACGCGAAACTATGGTCTGTTCAGAATGCATCTCACCCTTGCATTTTGAGGGAGTATCAAAACTTGCATTTCCACAATACTCAGCAAGATCCACATCAAGAACCTTATAAACACTTGAATCATATTCGATGCCGTTTTTCCAGTCGGTAAAAGGGGACTTGGAGTATCTACTCCATTATCACATGACACAGATAAATTGTCCTGAAACCAAAATTGAAATTTAAATAAGAAAGCAATCTGAAATACTTAAATAATAAACTACCTAATTTCCATAACAAATGAGATTAGAAAAATACCTTCAACAGATCTGAGGACTCAGTAAACTGACTCAAAAGTTCAGAGTTGTCTTGAATTAATGCTACCTATGTCAAATAAACAAAACAACATCATATATAGATAATATGTAAGACAATGAAAACATGTTGTACTGAGAATGCTAATTACATACCTCTTCAATTTGGTATTTCTTTTCAAAGGAAGCTATAATGTTATCTTCAAAACAAAGCCTTGAAATACTAATGACATAAGGAACAATTGACTCCATATCTTGAATCTTAACTTGCACTTTAAAAAGGAATTTCTTATCTTTAAAGGAATCAATCTCTTCGGGATGCCTATTCTTATCTCCACCCTATAATAGAAAAATTGCATACGATTGGATTGAAGAGCAAACGTGTGATTGTTTAAAATGTTTATTAGTCAAGAGTTTAAGTGAATACCTTGGCAATATATGAAGTGCGAAGTTCATATGCAGGAATTTTCAGGAAATTTGAGGCTTCTTTATCAAATAAGATAAAAGATGCAGAATCTGTCTCATCCACTACACGAAGCTGAATAGAATATCTACATAATGAAAGTCTTATTTTAGTAATGTACACTCCTATCATTTCACTTTAATATTAACAAATGAAACTATTAAGAACATACCTTGTCACAAAAGTTGAATAATGAGTGACACATTTTTTACAATAGAACATAGACCCCCAACTTCAAACCAAGAGAACATTTCTTACAGGCACGATAGCACCAGTTATATTCAGACTCAATGTCCTTAACAGTCCCAATTGTTACAAAAACAGAATTCTGATGCAAAACAAAATTCACAAAAAAAATCAATCAATCATAAAAATGCAAATTTGAAATTGAAAAAATTCAAGTATACTTAATATACCTGTGTTACTTCTTTCAAATCAGCAATTGATTTGTACACTCCTCTTTCAAGAAATTCTTCCTCAAGGGTCAAAGAAGCATGATCACTTAACTGACTAAACTGAATACCTTGTTGAGAATCAGAAGATTTCAACCTTGCATGATTTAAGATGTAATTTCAATTTGTCACAATTCATACTAAGTAAAAATTAAACATTAAAACCCTACAAAAAACAAAGTTTAAACCCAAAAACCTCATTTGAAAGTCTTCAATTTCAGGAATATTGGCATTGATAAACAACTTAGAGTTGTAAGTTGTGTTTGAACACCTACTGACCCTGTTGCAAATAATGAAATGCTCAGTCTTCCAAAATGATAAATATATTGTTTAAAATAACCTTTTGGTAATAAGTTTGTATTAATACCTTTAAAATTTTTCATTTTTGCAAATTGAAGAACAACAACATAGGACTCAGATGGATGGTCTTCCAAATGTTTCAAAAACATAAAAGCATAGTCCTCCCATAAAGTACACCTAAGTTTAAGACCTCCCCTGAAATAAAAATAATAAAAAAAGGTTTCAAGTTTATCATTTAATAATGTGTGATTTGAAGAGATAATGCATTGTATTAATAGATAAAGATTACTCAATATTTTCCAACTCTATGACAACATAGTTGCATGGCTTTCCCTCTTTCTTGAACTCAATCAGATTACCTTTCCCAGTAACAACACCTAGTACATCTGCAAGGATATTTAAAATAAAAATTGTGTTAGAATTTTAATAACTAAAATCATTATGAAATAAAAAAAATCATTAAACATAGTGTAAATAAAACTTACCAACCAAACGTCTATCGTCCTTAGTTTCATTCATATTTCAACGAATGGGACAAATGAAAAACCATAGAGGGGAATGGAAGAATCTTCTACCAGAGTAACTCGTGTCTCTCTCTTGAAGAACATTCTAAATTCATGCATTGTAGGTTTGTACTTTCCACTGTTAAGTGCAACGCTGAGGTTTTCTAGCATGTACACATTACCTTCGTTGATACTATTCTCAAACAGATACATGAATGCTCTTCACCGTGCATTGGATACGACCTCCCTAAAACATGTAAAGCAATAAACTATCAAAAAAATTTATAACAAAAAATAAAGAAAAATTATTATCAAAGATGAGGAATTGTTGAACCTGTTCGTCCAAAACAACCAATTCAATCATTGGTTTATTATTGTTATCCTTAAATATGATGGACCTCCATAGCCTAATGACTCTGACTTTAATTCTCCATATCTTATGCTCAGAGCCTCCATTCACATTACAGATTAAATCATAACGGGAAGCCATACTAAACAGGATACTTATAACTCAAAAAGCATAAGCACAACGTGAATATTTAACCATCTATTAGTCTTATATTTAAATATTTAACTAAATAAACCATTTCAATTTACTATACAGATTTTTATTTTTATTAATAATCAACGTGAATCTTTATTTAATAAAGTGATTTATATTAAAATATTTTAGGCAATATCCTGATTATTTAAAACATTAATACAAAATATTTAAAAAATAAAATTTTTATAATAATAAAATGGGATTGTACACGTTCCAAATTATAAAATCTGATTCTTAAATATTTACAGATCATTATTCATTCATTAATAAAACGTGAATTATGGATTCTTAATATTATTATAGGCTACAGTTTCCAATCCCACTAAATATTTCAAAATTCAAATTTAAAATTTAAACTCATAAAGTATAACATTGATTGCATTAGAAATCTTAATGGCATCAGAAAACTAAATAAACCATTAAATAAATTAATATTTAAATATTTAAAAAAAAAACACCATTTCAATTTACTGATCATATTTTATTTTTATTAATAATCAACATGAATCTTTTTTTAATAAAGTGATTTATTATGAAAATATTTTAGGCTATATCCTGATTATTTAAACATTAATACAAAATATTTAAAAAAAATTTTTTATAATAATAAAATGGGATTGTACACGTTCCAAATGAGATTTTATTCATTGTTTACTTTCATATAATACTGTTTTGGAGGGAAACTGGCATCACGAGAGGGTGACACGTCACATAATAGGACCTGTCAGCAACTGTGTTTTATATAATATATTGATATTGATATTGAATATTGATTGATATTGATATAATTTTGCATCTTGTTCACACTTGCTCTTTTTGCAACTATTTTAATATTCACATGGTATGTAGATTCATTACTATTTCCGTAAAATAAAATTCATTACTATCCACCAGTAACCATTTCTTACATTCTGTAATTTTTTAAAATTAAAAAATGATTTTTAAATATTTAAATTATAAAAAATGTAACTTTATAATTTATAATTTAAAAAAAAAAAAGAAATGTGCATAAAATTAAGAAAAAAGATAGACGGAACTTGGAGGAAACATGACAAGAAAAAGAAAGAAACAAAAAAAATGCAAACGTCATACTCATTGGTGTTTCTATTCAGTGGAAAATGTGAGTCAAACATTGAGAAATACCCCTGCATGGGACCATTGTAATGGAAAAAGGTTGAAATTTGCAAAACAAACCAAACCAAACCTAACTCGTGCATTTTATTCTCCGCGTCTGCTACACTTCCCCTCCCCCATTCATTATCTTCACATCTTGGTTTGTTTCTCCTCTTGTTTCAAGCATACTCATTATGCTTCCGAAAAGGGGCTAACTTTTTTTTCTCTCTGTAGAGCACGGTGGTGGGGTGGGGTGGGGAGTGTGATTCCAATTGCTTCTCTTCCTTTTCACACTTCAGCTTCCTGAGACTTTCGTTTTTCAGTCGCTTCTGGAAACCCCTTGATTATTGGAATTATCTTATGATACTATTTTCTTCTTCAGTTTGTAGATCATAGAAAGAGGAATACGGAAACCACCCCTGTATCTGAAAGCACAACCTATGGATTCTTATTGATGAACCGGTTAGTTGATGTTTTCTTTTTATTTCCATTAACAATTGCTTTCCCGTTTGTTTAAAATTTACATTGGATATGTTTTTTTTTTTTTTTTTTTGGGTTTCAAAAGATCAACTTGCCCAATTCCCCAATAATTTGTTGAATCAATTTTGCCTTCCCCTGCATAAAAAAAAGTGTTGCTTTGTATCAATTTTGGGTTTCTAGCGCGCTTACCCTTGAGGGTTTTTTCCTCTAATTATGCAGCTATATGGAATTGGTGCTAGAAGCATAAAGAAGTAGGGTCTCTTTGGATGCTGAACTGTGAGCGTGTCAGAATGTGTAGAAATCAGCTGGACCTTCAGTGCTTACCCTTGTGTACAATTTTGAATTACCTTGTTGATATTGCTGAGTGAATTGATACTGTGGGAGATTATAATTTTTAACTTGGGTATGCCTTGAGAAAATGTAAACTTGATAGTTGGAGCTTCATCAAAGTAGTGAAGATACCTTTCCAGAGAAGATGAAGAAACAATTGACAGGTTTACGGGGTGATTCTCCCCTACAATCCGCAATCCGAGCTGGAAATTTAGAACCGGTGCTGGAAGTCATCTCTCAGAATCAAGATGAAGATTTAAAGGAGTTGCTTTCAATGAAGAATAACTCTGGTGAAACTGCCTTATATATTGCTGCTGAAAATGGTCATCTTGATATAGTGAAGGAATTGATCAGATGTCATGATATTGGGTTGGCCAGCTTGAAAGCTAGAAATGGATTCGATGCATTCCATGTTGCTGCTAAAAATGGAAACTTGGGTAAGTTAGTCTATTAAATGTCTACAATATGTAGGAACTATATGTTGTATGTTGGATGGTACAACATTGCTTGACCATATATTAGGGTGTTTGCTAAATCCATTTGAGTATACCAGTACTATTATGTTCATTTAACTTCATTTTGTTGAATGGTTATAACTTATATCAACTCTTTGCTCACTTTGTCAAGAAATTTGGTTATGTATTGAATTGATACCCAATAAGTAATACATATTTTGTCTATGAAATGAGTTCTTGCTTTTGAATTTGCCAAAATCTTTTATGTCTGCTAGCTGTATAGGACCATAGGTTTCCCATTGACCCTTATTTTGTTGATCATCACAATTATAAATTATAATTAATTTATCATTTTGAATTTGTCTGAGTTCTTTCTCTTTTAACTGGTTTGTAGAGATATTGAAGGTCCTCATGGAGGCCATTCCTGGAATTTCAATGACTGTTGATCTGTCAAACACTACTGCATTGCACACTGCTGCAGCACAAGGACATATTCAAGTAGTAAATTTTCTCTTGGAGAAATGTAGCAACCTGATAACTATTGCAAAAAGCAATGGGAAAACTGTGTTTCACTCTGCTGCAAGAAATGGCCATGTGGAGGTCATCAAGGCCCTTCTAAGCAGAGAACCTGAAATTGCAACCAGAACTGATAAGAAGGGGCAGACAGCACTCCACATGGCAGTTAAAGGACAAAATCTCGAGTTGGTGGAAGAGCTTGTGAAACTGAATCCATCTTTGGCTAATATCGTGGATGCCAAGGGAAACACTGCACTACATAGCAACCCGGAAGGGCCGTCTACAGGTAAAAGAAACACTGTTTTCCTTTTCATTCTTTCTTAAGGAAGTACTGAACTTGTGTTCTTTGCTTCTAGACAACAGTTCTTCATCTTCCAAGACCTTGAGTGACATAAACTAAATTACGTTATTAGCTCACTAATGCTATGTTTATCTGATAAGAGGTCTGCTTTTATAACATTGATTAACAACTAGAATATTTTTATCATAACTTTTTAGTAATTAAAATTAAAGTGAAGAACATTTAAGAGAATTTCTGTGTGTGCGTGTGTTGTGTCTGGGTTGATATAAAAGAAATGAACTTATTTATTCAGCACTTGTAGTGGTGGACTGGTGGCTGTGCACTGTCTGTCACTTGAGTTGTAAATGTGAGTACAATGACTGTCATGTGTGAAGAAGTGGGTGGTGTAAATGTAATGGTTGATAGAAATTGTTGAGTTTAATTTTTTGTTTGTTATATGAGTTGTACCATCCTAGTAAATTTTTCACCCTCAGCAGTTTGTACTGGCCCTGAGCTTTTTTTGGTTGAGCTGATTAGCTTAAGCAATTGGTTAGGTCTTGCAACCATAGTAAGCAAACTTATCTTAGTATTCTTATGCCAATCTTGCAGATTGTTCAGAAGCTACTAGATTGCAAAGAAATAGACACAGATGTTATTAATAGATCTGGAGACACTGCTTTGGATACTGCAGAGAGAAGTGGTCACTTAGACATTGCTAACTTCCTGCAAGATCATGGAGCTCGAAATGCTAGATCCATCAAGTCAACTACTACACACAACACAGCCCTTGAACTCAAACGAACAGTGAGTGACATAAAAAGTGGGGTTCATAACCAGCTGGAACACACATTTAAAACACAAAGACGTATGAAAGGCATAGCAAAGAATTAACAAGATGCATGCTGAGGGGCTCAACAATGCAATCACCTCCAATACTGTTGTTGCTGTCCTTATTGCAACAGTTGCTTTTGCTGCCATATTTAATATCCCAGGCCAATATCCTCAGAACCCAACTAAACTTGCTCCAGAAATGTCTCTTGGGGAAGCAAATATTGCTCCTAATATTGCATTTGAGATATTCATAATCTTTGATTCTACTGCCCTCTTCATATCATTGGCTGTTGTGGTTGTCCAAACATCAATAGTTGTTATTGAGAGGAAAGCAAAGAAACAAATGACAGCAGTTATAAATAAGTTGATGTGGATAGCCTGTGTGCTAATTTCTGTGGCATTCCTTGCAATGTCATACATAATTGTGGAGATCAAAAAGAGTTGGCTATAGCTGCCACAGCTATAGGAACAGTGATAATGGCAGCTACTCTAGGAACACTCTGTTATTGGGTGATTGCTCATCGCCTTGAGGCATCCAGATTGCGAAGTCTTAGAACAATGACAAGTAGTAGACAGTCATTGTCTATGTCAGTGTTGTCAGGTTCAGAGAATGAGTATAAGACAGTGTATGCAATATAAATTTGATTCTACCATTTCAGAGTAGCCCCTCCCCCTCATTTTTTGTCTAACTACATTAACACAGGCAAAGAATGTAATTGTAGTCCAGTTGATAAGTAAATATTGATAATGGAGATCTCAGAAAAATGAGAAAATGAAGGTTGTGTATTCACTGAATTACAGAGTTCTGATATATACACACACCACATGACATGAGCTGTACCTTTCAATCAAATAGCAGAAAGCTAACAGAATAAACTAAATAGAATCAATGATTGAAAATGAATGATACATACTTTACGAAACATGTTGAGATTATGGGAAGAGTTGTGGCTCAGTTGGCAACGCAGGCTGAGATTGTGGGAAGAGCTCTCGGGTTCAATCCTCACTAAACACACTCTTCGGGAGGGGTGGAGAGCTTTAACTGTGACTAAATCCCGAATAGAATTGCCCCTGGTAATAGGGGATACCTATGATTTATATAAAATAAATAAGAGATTGTGGCCCTACGAAAATAAAGGGAAAAAAGGGGAAGAGAGATTATAGTCATCCACTTCTGCTTGTGCTATCAAATGATCTTATAATCATTAATATTATGAATAAGAATACTTACTGAATTACTGTGCATTTATAGTCGTACTCAACTACATAAATGTAATCAACATTTATCAATTATTTTACAAACCTAACCAATTATCCTCTTATTCTTTTCATTTCACTCAATGGCCCAATCCATATGCACTACCCTCCTTGCAAGCTGTTGGAAAAATGGGGTGGGAATAGCAAAATGGGGTGGGAAAAGTAATGGCCTAGGAATGATACTCCAATCTAAGAAGAGGAAAGCCCAACATAATGCAACAGCCGTACAAGAAATCTATAGACAATCTATGACCAAAAAAAATAAAATAAAAATCACATTTATCTGACCAATAAAGTTACGAACATGTGACCTATTATTAGATTAGATGTGACTATGTAAGACCGTACAGACCAACCTTAGAGTTAAAAGTTCACAGTTCATAGGCACTTAGAGACAAGGCAACATTTTTCGTATTTTATGGCAAGTTGCTGCCTCACTATCCCGGCTTGTGACTTCCAACAGCTCTGCTCCTTGGCCCTTATGAGGGTCTCAAGTTCATAGTAAACTCCATTTTCTTGTTTTGTCTTCCTTTATTTGGATGCCTGGAGCTGGAGCATGTGTGTAACAAACCAAAGAATAAAAAGCAAGGACTAAAAACAAAGTTCTTGAGAGGTTAGGGACTGCCTAATATACTGTTTTACCATATTGTGCCGTTTTTATATCATTCAGTGATATGAACCTTGAGATTCAATTTTTTTATGGACCTTAGAAAATTTCTGATAAATAGAGAACTTTCCTTAGCAAGCACTTTTCTTACAAAAATAATCAATATTTTTATTCCTTTTCTTTTATCACGTACGTAACTATTTTTCTTTTCTTTTCTTTTCTAATAACCAAATAAAAAATAAGCAGTGATATGAATGAGATAAAAGGCTAACAATTAGTAACTTGGCCAAAACAATATTCAATCCTTTAGAATACTTGATAAATAAATCACTTAGAAATCAAGTATGACGTATAGGAAAAATATAGATTTTGAACAACAAAAGTAACATAGAAGAAGAAAGATAGATAGTGGACGTCACACTTTCATGAGTTGAAAGATAAGCCCATGAAGATAACCACACAAAGGTAAGAGAACCCTTGATAATCTTCACTCTTGACTAGCAAGAAATTTAGAGAAAATCACTTTCACTAAACAAAGAAAATCACTTTCAATGGTAAGGTAAATTTGCATAATTCATCTGTCCCTTCTTGCATGCACGAAGCATGTATTATAGGGTTTTACAAGGTGATAAAAGGCCATGCACCAGCTGCATTCTCACGCCTAATTCATCCCCAAATTGCCCCTTACACACTTCCCATGCAACCCTAAACAAAAGCCTATTTATTTAATTAAACAAGCAAAATAAACTCTACCTAAACAAGCTCATTTGGCCGCAAAAATCCAACCAGAATTTTGTCACATGTGGCTGCAATAAAATGAAGATTGTAACCCTAAAAAAATATGAAATTGATGGCCAATGATTCAGCCATTAGTTGGCCGCACATAACCTCCCTATTCTTCAAGGTTCTCCTTCAATTTGTAACCTCCCTCTTCATGACTTTGTCTCCTTCTCTTTATGTGCTTGTAGGTTACATTTTAGGCTAATTGATTCAGCCTTGATGTCATATGTTGGCCGCCCACTTTGGAGAAGGAAGAGGCCTCCTTGTAGCTCTAAAATTGGCTAGATTCATCCACACCTTACAAGCTTGATTCCAACGGCTAGTAGACAAGGATTTATGGTCATCAATCCATGTTTTGTAACCGTCAAATTACAAGAAACATAACCACTAAACAATTTATGTTGTGTGTCTTTGTAACATCCACAAACTTTATTGAAAGCAATAAAAACAAATCAGCATAAAAAACACATGTTGGCCGCCCCTATATGGTGAATTGTAGGCGCCCACCATGCTTCATCATCTTCCTTGAAGGGGACTTTAAGTGTTAGTTGCATTAAATGCAACTGTCAATTCATCCTTGAAGCCATCTTCCTCAAGTTGAGTGCAATTAATGAACTGGTTAGTTCCATTAATGTCCTCCTTAAATTGAAGTTGAACTTCTTTAATGACAAGCGATGAAGCCTCCTTTGCCTCCTTAGACTGCGCCCTTGTCATGGGTCCCCCTACTCTTTTCTGCATGATTGATGTCCTCATCATACCCCCCTTCTTGAAAAAGATTTGTCCTCAAATCTGAAGGGTCCTTACCTACATAAAAAAGAAGTACGTAAGACACATTGACAGAAGCACTATTCTGATACTCACCATAGAGGTCAATTTTGAAGCCATGGTCTTTTATTCTTTTTAGAACTTGACAGGGTCCAACTCCCTTAGGCAGAAAATTGGACTTCTTTGGCTCAAGGGACCTTTTCTTGCGCACATGCACCCACATCCATTCACCAGGATGGAAGACAACTATCTCTTTCCTTTGCTAGCTTGATGGGCATAGCTTCCTTTCTTTTTCTTGACACTTTCTACCTTAGCCTGTTGTTCATTGTATGCAAACATAGAATTGTTAGGCAAAGATAAAAATTCAAGAGGAATTACATGGTTCAATCCATAAGCTATCTCAAATGGAAAATATGTTGTAGCACTATGGATCTCCCTATGGTAAACAATTCCATCATGAGGAAAACATTCCTCCAAAAATTTAATGTTTTTGTTCAAAATATTTTAAACATGGTTCCCAAGATCCTATCCACCACTTC